>PVLA01004774.1:0-165702 GCA_004027455.1 Hydrochoerus hydrochaeris
TCAGTAGCGATTTCCTTGCTCATTCTACAGAGCCCTCCAAAGTGTGTCAGAGCCATTAAAACAGGGAACGGGAAAAACCAGTCAGAAGCTATGTATGCTGTGATCCATATCAGACACAATTGACAGACAAAATCAGCAGATAGCAGTAGGGTGTGGAGATGCAGCTGCTCTGAAAAGAGATTCAGGAGCTCAAGTCGAGGAGGGTTGGTATTTGCTAGATATGAGAAGTCGAGGAGGGTTGGTATTTGCTAGATATGAGGAGTCGGGCTGGAAGAAGTGCTAATTAACACTCAGGGCTGTGACTATCACAATTGTCCAGGTCTGGGACTACAGGAAGAAGGAGAAGTTTAAGGTGAAGGTGAAGAAGAGGAATTCACTCCAGGATGATGCTTTATAAAGAAAGTATGGCCAGCTTGTTCTTTACTACCTATCTTTCATAAGATGATTTTTTATCAAAAAATAAACTCAAAATACAGTATTTGAATATACTGGATAATTTATTACCAACATATATCTGAATGCAATTCAACTTAGATAAAAATTTAGTATGTTAATTTTTCTTATCAAATAGATTATTTTTAACACCAGATCTAAAACTTGTGATAATCCCATTTGCTAATAAAAACCAAGCTATGCAATATTCATTTTTCTTAAAACATGATTGGATAACTTGTATGTTTAGAATGATTATTTATTAGAGCAATTTAATGAAATGGATTGCAGCCCTTCAGGTACAGTTTATTATTTTGAAATTACTTCTTTTGGAAATGTGAGGAAGGATTCAGAGGTTAAATGGAGCTCAAGTAGCAAGCTGAGCCACTTAAAGATACCATGAGTTTAAATTCTGAACACTGAATAAAAATGTCCTAAAAGACCTTTGTTTGGAAAGAAATGACTTTAGCTGTTTAGCCTTGGAAGGAATAAACAGCTACATGCATACTAATCTTGTGACCCTTGTGCTACATTCATAACCTCCTTATCTTTTATTCATTTTAAACTATACAGATCTTCCAGGGGTAGAAACTCTGGCTTCTTGTTGCATTGCCACTAATATGCAGAAGCTACATTTGTGCTAGTAGAATGAGTTATTCTTGATTTTAAACCTTTAAGTTATAAGAAACTCTAAAGATAGAGTATAAAAGAGTTTCACAAGTGTGTGGCTCAGTGAGTGAAGTAAGGAGTGGGTGGAGGCCCAGGCTGGTGGCTGAGGAATAAGTAAGAGAGGGCAAAGGGTGGAAGTTCCTACCCTAAGAGTTGGCTGCATCCTGCGTGGAGAAGCTGTACTATGGTCTGATGTCTCTTACCAAGTCAGAGCAATGGTTTCTTCTTCATTCTTGTCCCTGTTATGAAACAAGGAGATGCCATGGTTGGGGGTAGGAGGGATTAATGGGATTTGAAAAAGATCCTTCTTGTAGACTGTCATTTTCACTAGGCATTTTCATTTTGAGTTTTTTCTTCTTGCAACTTGTTTATGGTCTTATAATTACTGTTTAACACAGTTTTAGAGCCATACTACCAGCATGATCTAGCCTTTTTCAGGAAAATGAAAGAGGCACATACTGTAACTGTTGATCATGGGGAGTGATGGATGGGTTCTGCCCTTTGCTGGTCCTAAACAGATCACTGAAATCTGCAGGAACAGGTAAGAGGTTGACAGTTGGGACAATGAATTTTCAAATTTATACTCCAAGCTCATCTCACTTATCAAGAAAATTTGACATTAGGAATAACTGTAAATTAACTGCAATTGAAAGTATGTGACATTTATAGCTTGGCATAATCTTCAAATGAAGAACATGTTTATTTGGTTTGGAGGTAGTTTGCTCAGGATTCATTGCCCTGATCTTTATCTCTCACAGGTCATAAATGGGGCTATTTGGAGCACATGCATTCCTGACTTATTCAGACCTGTTTCTGAACTGTGCTTGGCTCAGTCAGTGAAGCAGAGAGGCTTAGAAAGGGAAAACTAAAATGGGTTATATGCATCTGTGTCCTCTTTGAGGCATGTCACAGAAACAGCCATTCTGGGAACATCGTAAACAGTTTTACCCATCTGTCTAGTTTAATCTATTTGGGGATTAAACCTTCTGGCTTCTCTAAGCACAGGGTTATGCTAAGGGCTTGCTCACTTATGATATGCGTTTCCGGAATGTTGGTAACAGCAATATAAATGATGGATTTGAGGCATAGTGTTTACTTAAAGAATCATGGATCTCTTGATTTACACTAAGACATAGTTTTTTCCCCAAAAAACCTTTGCTTAAACTGAAGCTGTTTGTGAAGAGATAAAATAACCTCTGTGTATTTGTGATGCCACTTGCTAGTAACTAGCGATCAGCTACACTGTCAAGTATATTTGGTGAAATGCCATGCATTATTTACAGGAATGGGGGTCCTGAATGATAAAAATTATTTGGAGAAATCTACATGAATTGTAGTTCTTGTATTTATAAAGTAGTTCGTACTAGATCTCTGCCTGCTATTCATATTTTAGAATATAAGAGAAGTATTTAGGTGATACTGAAAAGAATCTCTGCCTGTCTCTATTTCTATTTCTCATGAGTATTGTATCTTATTAAAAACAAATGTGGCTATAAACCACATATGTTTTGGGGTCCAACTCTGGTCAAATGAAACTGTATTCTAAATTATTTTTCTTGATTGATTATGATTTTCTTCAGCTAGTGAACATGAGTCAATCACAATGTAAGATTTATGTGTGTTAGGAAAAATGGGAAGAATTTTTCCTTTAGAGCCAATTTCTAACCTTATTTACTGTTGAGACTCTTCCCAGGAACTTCATTTTCACCTAAGAACCATATCAGCTTGACGTTCAAGAACAGTTATTGAGAGTATAATGGCTGTAACTCATCTTATAGACATCAGTCTGTTATAGGATCATAAATAAAGAGGAATTAGCACCGGGTAAAACTCATATACAAATAATAGTTGCTGACTCATCACTACAATATAATTTACTATTCTGCATTTCTTCATTTAAGCAATCATATTCAACAGAGCACTCAATTTTATGTATGAAAAATTTGAGATTCCTTAAAGAATCAACTCTGCTTTCCATAGGTGCGATCTTGTTTAGTAATGTTTAACTCAGTGCTATGAAGTACAGATGCATCTCAATTTGTGATGGGGTTACATTCCAATGAAGCCATCATAAGCTGAATACATTATATTCTGAATGTATATCTAAGAACCTAACCTAGTACTACACATCATAGATTAGCAATACAACACACTCCAGAATATTGGTTCTTTCCCCTCATGATCAGAGTGAGCAGAAACTGCAGCATCTGTTGCTGCCCAACCTCATGGGAGAGTACTGTAGCCCACATTAATAGGTAAAAAAAAGTCAAAATTCAAATAATATTTCTAAATTTTACATTGTACATTGCTCTCAAAATATTTTAAAGTCAAAAAATTCTAAGTTGAACATTGTAAGTTGGCAACTCTCTCTAGGCTACAGTAAGAAGCTGCAACTTGGGGCACCTACCTCTTCTTAATTCTTTGACTAGGTAATAGTGTTTTGAACTCTGGTCCTGTTACAGAAGTACAACATGGAGAAAAAAGAGCTGCATTTTAGATCAGTGTTGGTGAACCTATGGTACATGTTCCACGGTGGGCTGTTTGTATCAAAGAGCTCTAGGAGACTGACCATTGCCAATTTAGATGCTGAGAAAGGGAAAAAAGAAAAGGAGAATTCCTCTTGGTTTAAAAATAACAACTAAAGGGGATAACAAGCGTACAAACCAGAGAAATGGTATATAACTTAGGGGTAATCTTTTGGTTTTTTTCCTCTGCCACACAGACATAGGAAGCTTGCTCTTGGATCATCTCCAAACCAAAATTTTAAGAAACTTGTGGTTGCTTGCAATTCTAGCAGCTAAGTGAGATATTCTAGAGCTTGAATGGAAGGACCTATAGGAAGTATAGCTGAAATTATGGTCAAACCTCTTTATCACAGAGAGCACATTAAAATGGTCTTAGATTTTATCTGTCTGAGCTCATGATAGAATGCAGGGAACATGGAAGGGGGAATTGGTCTTAATTTAGGGTGGCTGCTAAGAATAATCCCTAATCTCTGAGCTGTATATTTGGATTTTACCTTATTAAACTCCAGGAGACTATCACTGTTAAGCAATCCAGTGTGTTTTTGCTGCTTTACTCATCTTAAACCATGCTATATAAGAGCCACTATTTTGCCCTTCTTATGTATAACCACTCAGAAAACACTTTTTATTGGGATGGGCTTAAATCATAATCATTTAATGTGTACCCACTATGATGTAAGCACAATGATGACCTCTATTTAAATATCTTATGCAACTTCCACTCAATCATAGGTGATAAGCATAAGTAATACAGAAAGGATGAGTCAGAAATCAAGACATCTGAGGTTTTTATACTACCAAATCTGTAGATATTCATTAGCTGCTGGGCAAAAGCAAACTTGACCACCGTGGGCTACCTTGACTACCATGTTTTTTTGGCTTTTGTTAGCTATGGACAGTTCATCACCACCAAAGATACCAGTGGGTCATTCCATTCTGATTATCCTGTGCACTTGGGACTTCTTGAGGTCTCTCTTCTCATTCTGTCTCAGGTGACTAACATTCCATTTGTGCTTTTTCTCACACCAGTCACTTTTCTTTTGCACCAAAATTTATTTTACTCCACACTAACCCACAATCTCTAATATACTTCCCAAGGATGTTGGGGTTTCCCTTACCCATACTCTGATGAAGGGAATTTTTTTTTGGTTTCATTGAAACATGGTAATCTTACTCCAGTGAGTTTTTTCCATCATCTGTTTAGGGCTTCACTAGAACCTGAAAAGTTATGTTTCTCTGGCATCATGATTCTTTGTACCATTGACTAAACTGAAAAGGTTTTGGTTATGTCAAAATTTAGTCAGTCTAGAAATGTTACTGAGAACCTTATAGTATCATTTAGTTAAGATAGATAGATAGATTTAATATGAAGAAAAGGCTAACTTAAATGACTGTTAAAAGTAAATGTTTTTGTTGTATTATTGCAAAGCTTTAAAGCATTCAGCATATTATCCTACTGGAAACACATTTTCTTCTTTTGATATAACACACTAGAGATTCTCAGGCTGACTTTATCATATGTGGATAGGGATAAGAGCTTAGAACTATTATATAGTAACAATGAATAAAAAGTTAAGTGCATAGCAGTCCCAATTAAAACCATCTCTGGGACAAGAACATTAAATGCACAAACACATAATTTAGAAGAATAGATTTACTGTGTCTTTTTAGTTTAAATGTTGAAACTACAATCTTATGTAAGATCAAATAAGATTTTTATTTGTTTCATCTCATTTATTTGCCACACTCTTACTATGTAATAAAATGAGACTCTCCAACTGTTCTTAGAAGAACTAGGGACAAATAACTAAATTCTCTTCATCAATCATTCTTTTATTTTCTTTTACTTTTCTTTTCTTGTCTTTTTCTCTGTGACAGAGAAGGGTTAGTTGAATGTCAGGAAATCAATACCCACTGATCCATGTTCTTTTGTTGATCAACATGCAACATCACTGATCATGTATGGTCATTCTTCCACAGCTCACAATGCTTGAAGGTATGAGGTGAAGCAGACCAAATTTTCTGTGAAGTTCTCTGCTTAGGTGTCAATCCTACAAACCCAGTTCTTAACCTGTAGATCTCGATGAAGAAACACCAGATCAATGGTTAGAAAGACTTTTGCACTTGTTTCCAAACAACATTTTGCAATCCAATCTTCCCAAAAAGAAAGCTGATGTTTTAATCCCTAACTCTTGTACATATGTTCCAATTGATTCATGGCTTAGAAATTAGAGGGATATGATGATTTGGCTTCCTAAACCTCTAATGGTTTTCATTTTTAATGTACCAGAATCAAAGATATCACAGGAATAAAGCAAATTACTCTTTGCCTTAACTCTGAAGACTTTGAGGCAGTAATAATTTACCATGAGGGATATCTATCCAAATACATAGATAGATAGATAGATAGATAGATAGATAGATAGATAGATAGATAGTCAACCAACAAAATAGAAGAGAGATAAATAAGGACTAGTTCAAATACTTCTCCAAATTACAAATTCCATTGTTTTAAAAGTATTTCAATGTATGTGCTAATTGGCTTCCTTTCTATTACTAGTTTATTTTAGTTCTTTGAAAAGAAAAAAAAATGTGCTATTACATGTATTGTTTGGTAACAGTCTTTTTGGTTTACATCTTGTACTCAGTAACTACTTTGAAGTTAATGGTACTCAATGTAATAACTAATATTCTCAGATTACTTGATTATGAAATTTTGTTTTATTTTTTCACAAAAATAAAAAAAACACAACCACGTTTCCCCCATTACTATGTTCCTGTTCCTCTAGTTTAGATTGGCTAAAGGAAAATGACAGTAAAAGATATTGAGTTGGAACAGAATTAAGAGACCCAAGTTTGACCCCCAGCTCTACTAGATACCTACTGAGAAAATCCGTGTGAGGTCCTTAATCTCTCTTCTTCAGGTTCCTCATCTGCAAAATACAGAAAATTAATAGCATTACTTTATAAGATCCTATCATATTGTTATAGAGTTAATAAATATATTCTTCTTGCAAATATTAGAATACAAGAGCAATGATAATTATTTTAAAAAAAAGATGTGATACTAATCCAGGATGCTGTCCTTTTTACCATTAAGAATGACCTCAAAAGTCAGGTTTTACCTGGATGCATCAAAACAATGTTTTTTCATTCCTGGATATATAATTTTGCTTTAAATGAGTCTGGTCTATGTCCGAGACACAATGGGTTGACAGAGGGCAAAGAATAAGCCAAGTGATCAAAATCAACTTATTCTCTGATGGCGAGAATACCTTAGTTTTTGTTTAAATTATTTGCCTCTCAACAGGGATATTTTGAGGCTCTTAAGAGGATGAGGCAGAGAGGATGCTGTGATACCTTTGGTGTAGTCAGAGACATCGCACATCCCACTGTGGAGACAGGGAGTGTGCTAAGGGTAAACAGACTCACTGCCCTCACAGGGTCTGCTTAGGGCACCTTTGCCTCCTTCTTGTGGGCATCCTTAGTCTTCACAGTGTCGGTAAATTAGGCTTACTCTCATTATGCTTTGACTGGAATAAGCATGAATTATGCAATTAGCTTTGCCACTTTCCAACATCATGTGCAAAGCAAACCAGAAAGATAAGAGAAAATCTTTTCTTCGGGATCACTAGATTTGTTCAGCTTTTGGGATTTGGCAAACAAATTACAGTTAGGTTATCACTGTCACCTATTTAATAGCTGTGTTTTACATTTTGAGCTATGTCTAGCCATGTACAGTGGTTGCTTGCTTTGACTTTGTTAGTGATTTTCCTCTTCACTTAGTATTGTACTACCACGCTGAATTAAATGCTGACTTGTCCTGCCACCAAACATGAGTATCTTTCAGATCTCATCTGCCCCAGTAGGGTGTTGCTCTGCATTATTTGTAAAAAATCAAACAATTTTTTTAAACATATGAAAGAATAAATATTTAAATGAGAGATAAAAAGCGACAAAAAGATTTGAGTGGACGTTTTGGATAGTTTCCTTTGGCTTTTGTTACTTTATGCTAAGTTATTTATCAGTAATTATGATTAGAACAGCTACACTGTGGTGAAAAGCTGCTGCTTTTTCTTCCATAGCCATGTGAACCCTGAGAGATGCTGAGGGAATTAAAATAAGAGCAGAGCACACTGCTGTTTTATCGGAGCTACTGCAACATCGCTGCTTGACACTCATGTTGAACAAGAGGCTATTTAGTAGACTCCAACAATGATGCATGCACTTTTCCTGGCACAGAACACTTTGCAGCTTCATGTGTCAAGAAGCTGCTGAATCAGCATAAAAATCAGTCCTGATTTATTCCTGGAAGAGACTAGCTCTCTTACTATGGGAAAGAAGAAGGTCCTAATGAAGTTATAAATATAGGAAATTTCTTTTGAGTATAGACAGACAACTTATTCTTGTAAAGAATTTAAAATTTAATTTTCATAGTTCTGTACTGATTTCCATTATAACTGCTGCCTACTTGCCTACCCTCCAACCCTGCCATCCTTAATTTTGAGGCTATTTCTAAGTCCATCATGAAGCAACTGCATAAGGTTTGACAGCTGTCTTTGTCTCTGATGGGATCCTGACCCCTGTGTGATGTGGGGCCTTTGTATAAGTATGTGATGTGGAAAATGAAACCCATGTGTAAATACAGAGTTAATTAGTATGAAAAAATCTTATTTTCCACCACATTTCTTGCCAGTAGCTATGATTAGGAGCACTTAAGCTTTCCAGATCTCCTAATATTTTCTAACCAGATCCAAGCATAGTGATCTCAAAATATCACATTATACTTGCATGACAAAAAGAAAATTAGTATTGGAAGGTATGTGTGTGTGTGTGTCTGTATGCATTTTACAGAACGGTTGGAGTTGATTACCCTACTTTCTGAACACAAAGATGATTTGTTTCCATCTATTTTAAGCAACAATGACTTTTCTAAAATCTTTGTTAGGTGACTATTTAAGGCAGGCTTTAATGTAACACCACTTTAAAAAAAAATAGCTCTAGAAGGAGGCTAAGGTTAAATTCACATTTTTTTTTTTTTTTTTTTTTTGGTACCGGGCATCGAACTCACCACTGCACGCTTGCAAGGCAGGCGCTTATGCTCCTGAGCTAAGTTCCCAGCCCCATAAATTAGCATTTCATCTATGTATTCTCTAATGGAAATTGGCTCCATATTGGAGATCAAAATAAGGACTTTGGATTGAATTTGTTAAGTAAAATAAGATGGATCAGCTAAATCTGGGGAAAGCATCCTAAAAAGCAAATAGATGTATTTGGAAAGAGCTAGTGAAAACCAGTGCCAGAGAACATCTCCTCTATGCAAGTTAAGTTTGAGTAGAAACAAGCATAGTTTAAGCAGAATATATAGTCATAGAGGGTGTAAGAAACCACAAAGGAGAATTAGCAAAATTTCTCTATTGCTTACACTATGATTGGCTGGCAAACAAGAGCTTCCAAGTGTGTGTGTGTGTGTGTGTGTGTGTGTGTGTGTGTGTGTGTGTGTCCACAAATGCTTATCCATAGATAAAGATGAAACATTGACAGTTTTTTAAAAATAGACAGGTGGTCACAGAATTAGAGGTATGTATTTTTCTTGCTTTCATGTCAATGTCAATCAAACACTATGGAGAATATTTAGATATACTTAGTATATGATCCCCTCTCCATTCTTTTTCTCCTTATCAAAGATCTCTCTTACTCCCCAAAATAAAGAGACAACTGTCTTTTAAGTCATCTTTCACCTTATGTAGCTGATAATAGCCAGTCTAGTGGCTGCAGGTTGTGGATTTTCTCAGCTCCTTGCATCCTACCTTTGTGGCCTCAGAGGGATTTACTCTAATGTCCTACCTCTTCCTCATGTTCATGCTCATGTTTCATTTGAGGTTTGCAAACATTAAGCATCTGAGAAAGAATATGTAGCATAACATCTTAAAACAAAGAGCTATAAATTATTTTGGCATTAAAACTCTGAAAGAGTATCTTTCACCTTAGCAGACAGCTAAGACAATCTCTTTTTAAGTTTAAAAAAATGCATTTTCTTAGCAGAATAAACGAGTTAACAGAGTGTGGTACAGACTGGTCAAAGAAATAAAATAATATATTTTATTGCACACTTGTAGTGCTTTGCTGGAAATACATGCCTATAAAACTCTTTTAAAGAGTAGTTTGAAAGACAACAATATAGCACATTGTTTGTCATACTAGCAGGGGAAACGAAATGATCAATGAAAACAGGGTGAGGATGAGGGGATCCTTAAGCTGTATTCCATGCATATGATTCCATTTAATCAACCCTGGAACAAAGGCTGGCGTTTTTCTTTCCCTTTTCCGTTTGTATTATTTCATGTTATTAAATGAGATCTGAGTGAACTGAAGTAAATCAGCCAAAACCCAGCTTGGATTAGATCCCCCAAACTTCCTTATGCCCAGATTTTTTCCAGATGGTTTCTCATGTCGCCAGTATAATATCAACAGTGTGTGACACGCTAGAAGAATATTTCCTAGACCATTTCAGTCCTTGAAAGATAATTACACTGTCAGTTGCCATCACTGTTACCGTGGAAGTGAAGATAACTGGGGTAAGTATGTTAAAATCCAGCCCAAACCAGCCTCACTTTCAGATAGCACGTTTAAGACCCTTCACTTACTTTTGTTGCTGTCTGTCTACCTTGCTGTACATGGTGTAATACCAATATCTTTTTGACAGCAAAATGCCTGTCGTTCACTTTGGGGTTGTATGTTGGGGAAAATACAGAAAATTTTTATGTGATGAAAAAGATTGGATGTTCAGGTCTTTTCAAAAACTCTGCATGCTCTGCTTTTCCATTTTCATTTACAAGTTGAAAAATATTTTCATGCAACTACCCACTTTCCATCTTTTTTATTGTTCCTCTGACATTACTTACAGCACATTTTGCAGGTGGGTTTAAAAGCACGTTAGCAGGCGGTTGTAGGTACTATGTTAACAAATGTGAAAAACAGGTCATGACTAACAAAGAATGCCAACAAAATCATGATTTGAGGTGAAAGTGAAATGGTTTCATGAAGCTGCTTCACCATTTTCATTTCAGTCTTACCGAAAAGTTGCAAGAACAGTGAACTCCAGGAGTCCATTCACCAGATCCTCCCATAATTTCCCATATGCTTTTATCATTATGTCTATTTTTCCACTTGAACAAGATCACAATATTGTTGTACACATGTTACCACTTTAATTTTAAATAATTTAACATTTCCAACCTCTAAAAATATTTCCTTATATAACCTCAGATAAAGCACCATGCTAAGAAATAAAAGCTGGTAAATGTATGATCCATAACTCATATTCAAGTTTGCCTAGTTTTCCTGGTAATCTGCCAGACTCATTGCACTTCTTGCTATGTCCAATTAGTCTTTACCTTGGTATACCATGAAACTTCTTTTTAAAAATGCAATATATAAAAGTAATATGGAGCAACCTCCCCAGTTAGCCAACCACCAAGAGCTATCCCTTGGCCCCTGTAGCCACTGCTCATCGCACTTGGTTGGAAATGCTTTTGGTTTTCTGGTAGCTAATTTGCATCACACAGATCTCCAGCATACAGCATTTCAGATGCAAATGTTCATCTAAAAATAAATCCTTGGAGATCTCTTGGAGTCTAAAGAGGTAACTGTGCAAGCATCTAAAGTTGCTTTTCAGTTGAATATGCAGATTGAATTATAAACATGTCAGTAGCCATGAAAGAGAATCCTGCAAACTTCATATATATATAGTGATTATTACATGGCAATTTCTTGCATAGGT
The DNA here is from genome assembly GCA_004027455.1 of Hydrochoerus hydrochaeris. Taxonomy (NCBI): domain Eukaryota; kingdom Metazoa; phylum Chordata; class Mammalia; order Rodentia; family Hydrochaeridae; genus Hydrochoerus; species Hydrochoerus hydrochaeris. Next base: position 11,410 of record PVLA01004774.1, read on the forward strand.
ATTTTCTTGGAGTATCTGAGATGATGAGTGAATGTGCATTCACTTGAGATACTCATTACAGCATATTAAATGATGGACCAAGTAGCCTGAGGCACTTTAGTACTGTAGGATACTTTTGTGTGCTGCTTCTTGAAATACAGAAAGTAGAACTATCAGTGGATCAATTTCAGTCCTGAGTACTTCTAGGCATTTCTTTACTAGTAGCATAGAGGGTAAACTGATCTACTTCACACAAACCACACACAGTTTGGAGATAGGAATCAGAGAATTGACCAGATTTTTCTTTTCCATTTATTAATCCTGTGGCCTCATTTGCATCATCTGAGAAACACATTGATTTGGTCAGGAATCTCTGAACTTTTCTCAGCAATATAGTGCTCTGAAAAAGTTGCAAATGTGGTTAAGGCCAGCATGAAGTTAGAGAAAATAATCTTGGTTTAATACATTTTTATTACACTCCAGTTCATTTGCTAAAACAGTATGTTCAGCTGGTATAAATTTACTCATTGGTGAAGCATCATTAGAAATACAAACCCAGTTAGAATTTTATCTCTCATTGTATGACTGGAACTCCTTGGTCAGCCCTTTTCATATTGCTTTGTACTGGTTGTTATTTAAAAGGAAAAAACACTTCTTGGCATTCCCAGTGGTTTACCCTGTCATTATTTCTATCGTACCACCGACCCAAATAAAACACTTTTCAGTTAATCATCTGTGTAGAGAAGCATCACTCTGAAATTTATGTCAAAACCTGTATGTCTCCTCTAACACTCAAGGCAGTTTTCTTCCAATTGTCAAGTAATTTACCATAGTTTTGCTGTTCCTTTTGGCAGTTGTTGGTATTATCTACAACTATTGTCTGCTCATACTTACTTACTAGGAAACTGAAGTATATACTGTGTCTCAAATTACACTGATCATGGAAAAATAAATAAGTAAATTCTGAAGTTATTCAAACATTTTGTAGAAAATGCTTTTAGTATTTACTAAGCAGATTAAAGACTGAGAGAAGTATATCTACCATATTTTATCCTCTTATTTTGAATAATTGGTATATTTTTCTTTACAAAATAATTCAAATATATTGGCTTTAGCTATAAATACTTGGCTTGAATTCACAGTGAAAGTAAATATTTAGAACTTTTCCATGAATGGCAAGCACAGTTTATCATTTTATTAATCACAAAAAATAACCTTCTCCTTCACTCATGAGGAAGAGGAGAATCAGGTCAATACATTGAAAAGAGAGAATACCACACCCAGCTGACATTGAGATCTGCATGTTCATATCAGGAAAATTTATTCCAGGAGGCTTGGATAAAACCACAGCTACAGCCTCCCTGCTGGCCAGCAGCACACGGGACACAGCAAACCTCCCAACACCTGGGAATAATAGAGAATGCGAATAACTTCCATAGGCACATCTAGCTAGAGCCACATTCTCTCAGTGTATAAACCACTCTCTGCAAGTGAATCAGGAATGTGGTCTGGGAGCCTTAATCCTTTCAAGACTCCTAAATATCTTTGTTTTCTGTGATTTCTGTGGCACATTAAAGGATCCTCCAGTGACAATTTAAAAGCCCTAATGTGGCTGCCAAAATAGCCTGATAATTTTTAAGTATTGAAAAATTATATCTAGGGCATCTGTTTGAAAGCCATGACCTCAAATACTCCTAAGAGCCAGATGGTAACACTGAGTGGAGCCTGGAATGGGGCCACACATGAGGGAAGGTGTCACGCCTTGTTGGGCACAGGAGCCCTCCTGCTCATTTGATTTTCCAAGTCTGAATGTGGGCTCAAAGTGATCACTTCCTAACTTCAGATATTTGAGTGCAATCTTTGGAATCTTAAATATTGGCAAATTTAACTCAATTTTAAAATCCCTGTGTTGGCAAAGTTAAATGTGAATTGGAATCCCCAGTTCATGAATTCCGAATAATTCAAAAAGATATTATTATACTTTTCTAGGTAATTTTTCTATTGAATTTAGTTGGGTCTGAGCCTCAGCAGGTCCAAAATTCTGACTAAATGTCCTATGTAGGAAAATCCTTACATTTGCTGTGGATTTGCCATTACCCCACTTCCTTGCCACTTCTCTATCAGGCCATGATTTGCTTATACTTTACAGGTTCCATGTAGAGTTTAGGGACGCCTCATATCTCAGCCATTGTGTGTCTTTCCTGGGGTTCCCTAGGGTTCAAGCCTTTAGGATGGGGTTATACCTCTACACAGCATGCTGTTCTCCTTTCTTTGTTAATACATCAGTTAATGTGAGCTAGATTGTGCCACATAACAAATACTCCACCTTCAGGGGCTTAACCCAACAAAACCTTCTTTCTCACTCTCACTGTGTGGTAAATACTTTATACCAACACAATCGGTTACTCAATGATCCAGCCTGACAAGTGACCCACTTCTTTGTGATACTGCTACATCCAAAGAGGGCTTGTAAATGCTTCATAGTTGGGAAAATAGCAATGGAAGGACAAGTGAATTTTGTCCAAATGTGACAGGTAATGATTCAGCTGATGGCATTTTGATCAGAACTGGTGATATGTTCCAAATGAACTGCAAGAGAGGCTAAAAAATATGAGGCACTGCATGAGATATTGGCTAAGCATTATTGCTGCTATGATAATGTTTTCCTTGCTGTGAAACTCAGGCCTGAGGCTCCTATTAGTAAGCAACTACTTGGGGGTTTCATCCCAAATCCTTCATAGGTGTCAAACTTGGTCTCTGAGTTATAATATGAAAGTTATCAAAATAATTTTCTCACTTAACCCTTATGAATAAAGATCGGAGCTTGGGAATACTAGCATTATAGAACCCCAAAGTTTAAAAGATCTCTTCATCTGAGACTGCCATTCCTCTTCTGCTTCCATATCAAGATCTCAGCCTGGGAGAAAGAAGAGACAGTCTTACTGCAGGTCTTCACAAGAATATGACTTCCCTCAATAATTATACATAGTCTGTGTCTTTCTCTCTCTCTCTCTCTCTCTCTCTACACACACACACACACAACACACACACACACACACATACAACACAGAGATTTCACTTGTACATATTAATTTCTAATATGCACACTTTGGCAGACTTTTAAGGTTGGGGAATCATTTTGGAAAATAAAAATGAATGTAAATGACTACAACTCTTGTGAATCTTTTAATTATAAATGAATAAAAAACCCAAATTAATCTCAAAGAAGAAAAGGAGATGATTTTCTCAAGCAAGCATCTGTACAGCAGAAGCACCAGCTTCAATTGTAGCTGGATTCAGCATTCTGGCTATGCAGTTTCCCTCCATGGTGCCACTGCTCTGGTGTCCTCCATGTTGGCTTTACCGTGAGCTACCATGTGTGGGCTCCTGACATTTTATCTGATTCCAGGTAGCTCCAGCTTTACCAGCTCTCAGGTAAAGTAAAAAAGAATTGTTTCTTAAAATTCTTTTTATTTTCTTAAAAATTCTGGGATTCTTTCTAATTAGACCAACTCAGGTCACATGGCTATCCCCGAACTCACCACCATGGATGGTGCTATGGTGATTGGTTTGAATTAAACCAAAAAGTAGACACTTTTACTAGAAAAATTTTAAAAAATGTACATTAGGGGATCAGTACATATCTATTGTGAATTACATAAACTGCAGAATAAAGATAATTACCTAGATATTTCAATCATCTATCCCTAATATATTTTTTATTTTTTTAGCTGGTGTCTTTTCTTATAGCTGCTAACTTGGCATATTATCATCAGAATTCTGGGTAGTTAAAATTCTCTGAAGAAATTTCAACTCTTATGAATATATTTTGGTCAAGAATTAAAGGTCAGAGTATTAATACAGAAATATTTTTACTGAAGCTACTATTTTATTTTTGACATGGTACTGTTTGTGCATATGGCAAACGTAGATAACTAGAAAGAGTTTGGTTATTCTTAGAATGAAAACTAATCACATGGTCATAATCTCTGGATTTCTGTTTGGATTAACACAAGTCAAGAAGGTTAAGAGAGAAATGATTATTCTCTAAATAATCTTCCTCCAGACTCTTCCTTTTCAAATCTTGTAGGTATATTTCTCTATATGTATATGTACTTTTCAAAAATGTTTATAATTTCCCTAGCTTATTGGGAATTTATCATTTTACTTTGTTAGGAAAACATACCATACTAATTGCCTTGCAAATATCCAGATTTACCTTAGGTATGAATTTTATGATTAAATATATTTAAGTGAAAAAGAACTCAAGTGAGCTGTGTAGATTCTATAAGACCTCCTACTGGGGAAAATATACATTGCCTACTTGCATTTTACTTTTAGTAGATTATGGATGGTATTTCAGCTTGTGTCTGGATATTCCCTCAAAGCCTCATGTAGTAATAGGTGGGGCTTTTCAGAGATGGCTGGATCTAGGGTGTGTGGTGCTGGGATCAAGGGTGTGATGCTGGGATTGATGCATGATGTGACGATAAGATTAAGGCTGCCCCACCCTGAGTGTGAGTGCTACCTAAGGGTGGGCAGCCTGGACAGGAGATAAAGGACAAAAAGAGAGCCCTTGCTTTTTGCTTATTGCTTTTTGCTTTCTGTTTGCTGCCTCCTGCCTGCCATTAAGTGTTTCTCTTCTTTGATGCCTCTCTGCCACGCCACCCTGCACTGGAGCCAGCCAACTATGAACTAAATGAAACCTCTACAATCTGTGACTCAAGCCTTTTTTCCTTTAAATTTGGGTGTTGGGCATTTTGTCTCAGCAACAAGAAAAGTGGCTAAGAAAGCATTAGCTTGCAAGGTGCCAAAGTAAATATACGGAACACTATGAAATATACAAAGCAACAGTAGCCTTGGATGAGGATGGAAAATGACATTGATATTATTTGGAACTTATAAACAGGCATTGACTCAATGTTTTCAAAAGCGTTCCTTATAGCATTAACCTGCAAAAATTACAGGTTGTAGAACATGTTACATTCTACATTTTCCTCTTGAAAATTAAAAATAGACATTATCATATTAAGTTTTCTGTCTTGTACGTCATATAGGTAAAAACAAAACCTCTAACCTCAATGTGACATTTCTCAGATTTACATTGACCACAGCATTCCTTTTGTGGAAATAGCTATTAATAAATAGCCCATGGAATCACAGAACAAATTTTAAGACACATGTTTCCTACTTTAGAGTATTTAAATAGGTACCCATTTTGTATCCTAGTAAGATCAATAGAAAAAGGAAATTTTCACTGTAAAAATATTGATTGAGATTACATATTCACTATTCCCTAGGTAAGAGGCAAGGATCAGTTTCCTTGAAACAGCCACATGAACACTTGTCAAGCCCTGGTATAAATTAGTGTTAACTATTGTAAATCATAAATCCATTAGCCACTAAGAGAGAATGTCTTTTGTTTTATTCACAGATTTATAATGAAAACTGTTCTTAGAGTAATTATTTTAGTAACGTTTATGCAAAGTAAAATAGTCTTTAAATTTAACCCTTCCTAACACATAATTTCCAAAGTTAATTCTTGAAAAGGCAGAATATGAAATGAAAAAGCAATGTCAGTCATTGTAGTTTATCCAGAGTTTTTTCACTGAGGTAGGATCTACTGGTTAATATACCTAATTTCTCAGAGGAGCTGAATGTAAAATTATTGCCTTATAAGTTACTTTATGTGAGTATTTAATCCAAACAATATAATGAGTTTGTTATGCTGTAACTTCAATGTGTTTTACATGCATTGTGTTTTTTTGTGCTATAAACTTAAAATAGTTGCCTTTTGCATCAATGCAATCTATGCTAACTTTATATCTGAGTCTGAAATAATTTTATATTTGAATATTAAAAGTGATTTTGCTTCAGAAACTCATTTTTGACTCACTGAAATTGTTGGAGTCCATGTAGTTAGGTCAATTTGCTGAATTGGTGGAGTCCACATGGTTAGCCTGCACACTTGGAAAGCTACATGCAAGGTCTCAGCACATGTAGCCCCAGGAGGAAAGCTTCATCTGAAGATTTTGTGAACGTGAGATAGTTACCAATGCAGCTCAAAATCAGTTTTAACTACAGAAAATTCAAAGTATAAATGACCACTTATCCATGTGACATCATTATAAAAGGTAGCTAATCTATTGCTATTACCAATACATCGAGAATGATCACAATCCAAGTCATATTGTTGAGTTTTAAAACATTGGTATTCAAAAAACTAAAAGTCTAATTACTTGAAGAAAATTCAAATAGCAGGAAGTATAGAAAGTAATACCCCACCGTTCTATCTCCAGGCCAACAGCAGAGTACTAGCGGAGTGTGCTGCAGTCTCGCAATATTTGTGTTCATTAAACTGTAGACTATGTATATTTTTCCATGGCATTTTTAAAACCAAGGAAACATTATTTTAATAAAACATAATGTGGCCTCACATGCCAACACAAAATAATACTTTCTTTAATTAAAATAAATTTTTGATTTTGTTATTGTTTTTTTTTTTTTCCTCTCAAAAATAAACGCAAGCTCATTGGAAGAAAGGCTTGCAGCAGCTCTTTCTCTGTATATCTGTACAGATTTTGAGATAACTGGGGTCTATTAGGAATATTTTATAGGGTAATCAACAAAACAATTTTTCATTGTTTCCTTTTCTTAGTTCTCTGATTCAAGCATAGGACAAACAAGCACTTGAATTCTCTTACAAATTTTTATTCCGTGAAATAGAGAAATTATAAAATCCAGCCAGATAAAAAATTCTAATAAGGATAACTGTTTTGCTAAGTGAATTGAAATGTACTAACATGCCTTACCCATGTTGCCATGCCTACCCTTTATTTCTTGGCTTATCATTCTGAACTTTCCCCTTTTCCAAGCCTCCCTGTTGATTTCCTGGTACCTTCACCCAGAACCCTTGCCACTTTCCTATGCTTAAAGAGCTCTGGCCTTTGGAATTATGTGCTAATTTTGTCTGGAGCTGTACCTTGGAAACATATTATTGATACACATTTGTAATGATTTCTCCTTTCTCTCCAGTATTAGAATAATATCTAAAATATAAATTCCTAAAAGTTCCATTTTTGTTTTCCTTGAATCTCAACCAATCTAAAAGGTGCAGCTCAATGTGATTTTTGTGTATAATTATCTGATAATTATAAACCTTAAACATTGGCCCAACCTAATGGGATAATAAAAAATGTACATTTTTCCTACTGATGCTTTGGCAATACTTCTCTAACCACTAAACTTTGGTGTATGTGCTGCCAGAGCAAGCACAAACCACTAACCTTTGGGCATGCTTGACCAAAAAAAAATTCATATAGTTTTATAAAACTCAAAACATTTGTAGACATCAGTTAGTATTGACCAACTTTGATCAGGCATGGCATTGGTGGCATTTTATAGTGATTTCTCTACCGAGTGAACTATGGTGAATTCAAGTTAAACAACAAAGTGAGATATATACTGGCTCTTAATTCTTTTCAGTGGGAAAAAACAACTCTGGAGACATCGAGAGTTTGGAATATATTATAAAGAATTCTTTGTCTCCTTTTTTTGCTGTAAATATAAGATGGTATAGTTAGTTGGATTTTTCATGATAGTATTTTACCTGAATTTGAAGGTTAACTTTCTTAATCATTATATGAAGAACGTAGGCAAGCTCTGAGGGTGATTTACTCAGACTGAGTGGGAGACAGCATCACACCATAAAAGGGTAGGAGCATTTTAGAAGGGTTTTACCTTTGGCCATCACTGTAAAAGTCCTGGCTTAAAGCTCTGTCACTTAAGCTTCAAAGCAGCCCATACCTTACAAGCATCGGACTTCACTGCATCAGTCCTAACACTTTACATTTCACTTCCACAAAAACCAAACTATATTCATTATATTGAGGCATGGATTCAAGCTACAAAGGGGCATTCTTGGAATGCTCAAAATTTGAAAATGAAATGAATTTCCTATTTGGAAAATCTACTTATCAGAAATGAGCAAATGGTTGCATTTATTTTAGATTCTTTCTCTAGTCATTCTATTTTCTTCTAATCTAACTGGACTCATGTATGAAATTAGACTCAGCTGTTTTTTATTTTATAAGTCCTTAAGATATGTATTGTTCCTTTCATATCTAGGGGTTGGCTTTTAACTTTCTTTCTCTTTATACTTGGGCAGCTATAACATGTTTTTCAGCTTCCTTGAATATAAACCCAAAGTTAATTTATCATCTTTTTTATTCATCTAGAAAAGATAGCTACTTTCTCTCAAAAGACAATCAAATTGTGTTGCATTGAGGAATATTGATCAGTGGCATTTCCTTTTAGCAGTGTTTTTTTTTTATTTTTCTTTAAAGATTTGCCTGAGAAGTTCTTAAATAAGGATCTACTTTCTCATCTCAGGCTCTTGATTTGTACTGTGTTTATTACCAGAAGTCATTTGAAGGTGGCTTATAATATATGGCACATATAAAACATCATTAAAATAGAGAGTTAAAAGTCTTTGCTAGAGGAAGATATATGCAGGAGCTAAGCAGATCTTACTTAGAGCCCTGTGGCAAGCAAGACAGGGAGGAGGAAATGATTACTTTGTTCTCATTAACAAGTTTTGGTAGAGATGAAAAAGAAACATAATAGATCATCAAACAAGACAATTTCTCTGTACAACTGAATGGTGAAAAGTACTTATTTGTAATTTTTTTTAAAAGATAGAATAGACTTTAATTTATTTTAATGATTTTAAAAACATTTTATGGAAATAGATTATACATTGGGAAGAGAGCACTGTCTTAGTCACTTTCTCATTCCTGAGACATAATACCCATCTCACAATTTAAAGGAAGAAATGTTTATTTTGGCTCCCAATGCAGGCCAGGGTTGCCTGGCTCCCAACAAGTAGTATCATGACAGAGGGGCTTGGCAGAGGAGAGCTGCTTATGGATGATAGATAGGAAGGATGTAATGAAGGAAAGAGCTAGGATTGGAGATATGCCTAGTGACCCACCTCCTCAAACCAGGCTCCATTTTCCAAAACATTTACTGTGAACTCATCAGTAGACTACTCCACCTGTAAGTATAGTGCCCTCATGATCCAGTCAGCTCCCCAAAGTCCTGCCTGTGATAGCTTGAGGCTTTGGAGGACACTTAGATATAAACCATAATGCTCTACCCTTCGCCTCCAAAAGACTCATACACATTTTTTGGTGCAAAATGCATGTAGTCCAACTCTAAGAGTTGCAGAAGTCCTAAAAGTTGCTGAAAAGTCCAAGTCCAAAGTTTCCTTTGAGCCTTCTGCAAATTCTTAGCTGTAAACTCCTGTAAAAATCCAGAAAAAAGTTAGAACATTGCCAACATACAGTGATACAGCATAAATAGCCCCCTTTCAAAAAGGAGGCACAAAGGGTGGTGGGAACAACTGAACCAAAGCAGGAACAAAACCCAGGAGACAAATATTAAATCCTATAATTCATTTAAAGGAGGGGTACACTTAAAGAAAGAGTAGTCTAGAGTAAGCTGGTTCCAAGGTAGATGGGCATGGTGTTAGGGTCTGGGCAGAAGAAAGCTCGTCACTACCTTATGGCAACCAGGAGAAAGATAGTCAAGGGAGATACTAAACAGGAAGGTATACCCTTCTAGGACAAACCCCCAGTGATCTGCCTCTTCTCACCAGGCTACACCTCCTAACAGCAGGTCAGCACTAACCCCTATAATCCAATCACCTTCCGAAAGACCTGCCCATGAGTGCTTGAGGACCTCGGGGGACATCTAGATATAAACCATAGCAAACACATAAGTACTATATAAATTTTTACAAACTGAGCACATCTGTGTCAACAGAAATCAGAGCAAAAAAACAGAATATCTTTGATTTCAAAATACCCCTGTCTTCTTTCAGTCAACCTATTATAGCATGGGTAGGTTTTAGCTCTTTTCTTTAGTGCATTTTAAAATACATGTTTTAATGTTATATTTTCACATAAAATAATAATTTTATGCATTCATGGTCTCTTTGGTGCATAACAGATGAATATTAACACATACTGATTTTGATTAATGTATCCACTACCTCATATTGGATCCCAAACAATTCAAGTTACCTTCTAAAACCTCCTTATGCTACCCATTATAGCTGTATTCTTCCCACCACTATTTTCTGGCAGTTTCTGGTAAATCTTTGTATTTTGAGTTTTGAGACAGTAATGAGGAGCCATTTCTAAATCTCAATTTCTCAGCTGAAAACTTTCCATTTCACCTTTTTCTATCTTTTTATCACCATCTCACTAAAGCCATTTCATTTTTTGATTACAAAAGGCCAGGGTTTTTCTGCCCATATTAAGCAAGATACTTTTTTGGTGTCAAAAATCTGAGTGTTTCTCCAGACTTAACTAACCTTGTTTTCTTCAGAAGATATGACTCTGAGCTCAGAAATATTGACCGATGGTTAGGGTCACTGTGAATCTTTCACCAGGAATGAAACATATTCCAAGATAGCATGAAAACATAATGGAAAAGAAATACACAGAGCTGAATTGGAAATGGTTTGGCAGGTGTGTCCTGAAATATAAAGCTGTCCTTTTCAGTTTTTCAGAATTCTAGTTCTCCAAGAAAATGTTTATTTTTCTCAACTAACCCACCCTAATATTTGCCCCCAAGTTGTCTTTTGAATGGAAAATTCTTTACCACATTGTTGCAAGACTGGTAACACTAAAGTAGGTGGAACTTTGGAAGGTCATCAATCAGTTTAAATTATAGATTGCAACAGTTGGGAAATCATTCCTGCAATTACAATGGTATTCTGGCTTTTACCTTCCAAAGTAAACATTTCTTAATAATTTTGCCTGTATGAGAAAGTGTATCTGAATTGCAAAATATGTTTTATTGACAACTTTCTTAATATTTTTCTTAGTATGTTGTTTTACAAATATAAAATAAATTCTATAGATGAAAGCAAGTCAATATAATCAAAGAGAAAACCATTGAAAACATCTTATTCCTATACATCCAGGAGTAGCCACTTTTCTTTCATTATTTTACAATTTTTTTTTAAAATAGAGCATTTCCACATACATTAAGGTGGGAAAACTAATACGGTGAATCCAGGTCAACTATTACCAGATATGTCAGTCATCTCAGGTTTGCTTCAATGAATCTCTACAAGATGATTCCACAGAAAATCCAGACATCCTGCAGTTTCATCCATAACTGCAATATATATGTACTTCTGCCATTATTGCAGATAAAAGCATTAACAATTTCTTTATACAATTAAGTATTCTAATAATACAAATTTCCTTGATTAACTCCTCTTGATTGGTATAGTTGAATAAACAACTGTCACATCTTAGTGCACATTCTTTCCAACTACTTTCTCTCTTTCATTTTTTTTTTTTTGTCTGTGTGTGTGGTACTTGTATGTATATTCCCTTTCAGACATTTCCATTAATAGACTTAAATGCTGCAATGCTTTTCTGAAACCATGTCTCCTTCATTTTCTTCTTCTGAACATTTAGAATCTGATAGTATGTATTACTGTTATACATTTTACTATCTCCCTTTCATGGGTGATTATGAAGCAGTCTCATTCTTTAGCCAGTGCTTACTTTTGGCTGATGAATAAAGATGTTTGAATCATGTGCTGGAACTTCATGTATCTCATTGCAGTTTATCTGACACAAACTTACACTATTAGGAAAATAGCCCCTGTTCATATTGATGTGGAATGTCTGAGCATGGTAGGTGAACGTATTATAGTTAATACACACCACAGGTAAGTCATGGTGTTTCCTGAGTTCCCACATCCTGATGGATTTGGATGATTCAGGAGAATTTGGTCTTGTTTATATTACTGGAAGTCTGCATGGGAAAGACTTGTACTTTGGAACCATATAAACAAAGCATGAATCCTGGCTCCAGTGTTTATTGCTGACTGGCTTAGTACATATCAACATCCCTAAGCTGGAAGTGGTTTCACCTGCTTAGAGCAGATAATAATAGTGCCTAATCAGGAGGTGGTTATGAGGACTGAATGTGGCAATGATGCGGGAAGGCTTTGCATAGTGTCTGGCAAGAGCTCTGTAAATGGTAATGGCTCTCAGTTATAGTTAAAAAGCAAACAATGCAGGATGTACACAGGGAGATCAACTTACATACAGGAAAACACACCTGAGCCACTAGCAGTCAGGATGAATGTTACCTTTGGGGTGGCAGTGACCAGAAGGAGCACATGTAGCATGTTGATGATGTCCTTTTCCTTGCTATCTGCTGATTACATACTTGTGTTCCATTTCAGAAAATCCATCAATCTGTGCACTTAAGACTGCTGTTTTTGTTGTGTACTTTATACATCAATAAATAGCTAAAGTTGAAAACAGTTTAAAAGAAACACAATAACAATTTCATTTCTGGTAACACTTGGCCTATAATGATGATATATAAATACCTAGCAATATGGGCAGTGGTTGTCATTTTTATCAATTTGAATTGTTATGCTAAATTGTAAGAAACTCGAGCTGAAAATAATTTTGAGTCAAGTCAGCACTACCCATATTTTGAGTTGCTTTTATTATACTTATTTTCATAATTTTGAAACAATTTTGTATATCTAAATATGGGGGTAGATATTTACTTTGTTTTCTCTGAAGGAACATCTGCAAATCCTTAGCCTCAATCAGAGTGAAATTTCTACGAGCTTTGAAATAAGTTTGGAGAACCCTGAGGAAAGGCAGCCCCACCCAGGAGCAGGCTAAACCTAATAAGTTGTCCTGAAGAGTAATTCTTTTTCACAATACCTGCAAGAAGCCACAGTGAATTCATGGCCAAAGAGTTATCTCCTTTCTTTGGGTGGTAACATTTCAAGTGCTCAGAACATTTTAAGTTAGAGAAAATAGACCCAAGAAATGGTTATTTGATTTAGCTATCCTCAAACAATCACACTCATTTTGTCAAACAGAATGAAGTGAGCCTGGCCAAGCATTTCATGTGGTGAAGCCTGCTGTTTGGTGTAGTTTTAGCAGCCAGATTGAGAGGAGGCCTTGGGATGTGTTTGTGGAGTCTGTCTATAGAAAAAATTCAATTCTCACTGTTGTTGGTTCTTTTGTTTTACAGTCATAGGTGTGCATTTAAAAAGCCTAAGAGATAAAATGTTTGATAATTCTCCTTTTGAAGTCCAATGCATGCAATGCAATCAGATTTCATAAAAGCTACCTAGTATAGACATTTTAACAATAAAAAAGTAGATTAAGTGCTCAGGTCTTAATCAGTATTTTCTAATGTGAATGTGGATATGGAAAATATAATTATTATGAGGATGGTAGACCTTTTTTGCTGTCACAGCACACAGCTGGAAATTGCTTATTATTAGCTTGCGAATCCTACAGGAAAATACAGGATTATTTTTAGTACTCAGCAAATTTATGGTGGCAATTATGGGTACTCACATCACTTCCGGAATATGTGAGTCCTATATCTTTATTCTCCAAATTGAGAAGATAGCTTTTATTATTTGTGCACCCAGAATATTGATTTCTGTGATCACTGGGAATCAAAAGTGCTTTGCTGGTAATGCTATGGGTGACAATACTCATTTTGCAATGCAAGTTGTTTGGAAGAGTTTATGACCATGGGATTTTTAAATCCTGAACACAGACAAAATATAAAAAAGAATCACTCTATATTCCTGTCACTACATCCTCCAATCTATCCACATCAGAAGTCATACATTCTGCCTTTTTCATGTGACAGTTTGGAATAGAGTCCTTGGTTCATACTAAGCCAAATCCTTCCTTTTATCTGAATCCCACCTGCTCTTACTTATACTCAAAATCCTCACTCTTACTGGCACACCTAATCTCCCTGGGGCCATCTGTCTTCCACATTAGTCTACACACATCTTGGTAGCTCTGATGTCAACAAGATGGACACTCTGTGGCCTCATTTACCGCAAAAGTTCTCAGAAAATCAGCTGTGTTGTTTGCCGCCACTTTCTGACGTCAGCCAACTCTACTGGGCTCTTAAACCCATTGGTCTTCTTTACAAACAGCACCTCCTTCTGGTCTTTTCTCAGGCTGAAACCACTAGAGTTTTTTAATATTCAATTTTATAAATTTTCTTACATACCTAATCTTAAAATATTATAATTCAGCCACTTCACACAATCTCCATAGAAATTCCCAGTTCATTTGTATATAGATATCATTGTCACTGAAACCTTTCTTGCTAAATCTCATGGGTGTTCCATTATATGGCTTTTACCTCTCTTATGGAAACATTTTTTCTAAATTCTTCTTTGACAGAAGATCCTTCAGTTACATTAATAGGAACTTATTAAGAAGAGAGTTAACTAAGTGATCAAAGGGAAATGTAGATAATGCATATTTTCATATAAAGAGTGTCTAACTAAGTAACCAAAAGTAGTAAAAAAGAGGCATCTGAGATATTATGGCAGTAGCAATGTCACTGTGCTGAGGAAAGAAGTCAGGGAGACTCAGATTTGTAACTTTCTTATTAGTGCATGTTCATGATAAATAATGAATTCAGTCATCATGGAGAGTTAGTGTATATTGCATTTTAGTCCTTTTTTTTACTTCCCCTTCTCTCTCTCCTACCTTCCCTAAATCCTGGTCCCATCTCCACAAAGTCTACCTCCCTATTTCCTATCATCTTATTTTTCTCTTTATTTATACCTTGGGCTTCTTATATAAAAGAAATCATGTGATGCTTACTCTTGTGGGTCCTATTTTTTCATGTAGCATTGTGGTCTCAAAATGCATTCATTTTTCTACAGATTGTATGGACCTATATGTTACTTCCAAGATTTAGCTGTTATGAATTGTGATACTGTAAACTTGGGTATGCATATATCATTGTAATATGATGTCTTTAACATGATACAGTTGGGTCAAGTGTAGTTTTTAATTTTAGTTTCTGGAGGACTCTCTATCTTCCTTTCCATAGTGGGTGTACAAGTTAACATTCCCATTATTTGAGGAGGTGCTCTGATGAGCTGAAACCCTTGCCCCAAAGGAGGGGCTGTTTCTAGCTGGAAATGCTGGGTAGGGAATGCTGAGAGGGGCCAGTGTGACTGGCCTGGTAATGGTGCTGCTGGGGTCACTGAACTGACTGTTCCTCCCATGTTTGTTCTGTGAGTTTGGGGGCATGGCAAAATGAAATTGAATACGGCTGAGAAAAGGCTCTGTCACCATCAGGGTAGGTTGGAAGAGTGAGACCAGGATGCAGCTCAAAGGAAAAGAAAAGCACCAGCCCCTTCTACGCCCCTTCCTGCCTTGCCTTCTTTCTCTAGCGCCCCCTGGGGTTAGGGATCTTAGCGCAGTACTTTCACAAAGCAGAGTAAAGCTAAATCTGGAAAGGAGACCAACAGCTTGACATGTATTAGTCTTTTCTCTGATCTGTTCCTCTTTTCATTCAGTTTTCCTGGGTCTGCATATCTGCTGATGTTTAAGAACTGAAGTGCCCTGAGGCTTGAGGCTGGCCCCTCTGTCCTAAAGCCCTCTTGCCTAGCCCATGGCTTTCAGAACATTTATACACTAGTGATCACAAATTTATATCTCCAGCCCAACTCTGCCCTAGTGCAGTGTCTGTGATACAGCCCCCCAATGATATTTAATAGACAACTCAAACTTGAGAAGTCTAAGATACTGCCTTTAATTTCCAGCCTGTTTCCAACCTGCCTCTCCTGTCATCATCTTTTCAATAAGTGGCACATCATCTGTCATTCCCTTGGCCAAAACCTCAAAGCTTATAACCTCAACCTTATAATTATTCTTATATACTTGGTCTTTCAAATTAATCTTATAAATTCAAACCCTAAAATACATTTTTAATCCAGCTAGTTTTTATTATCTCCATTGCTGCAACGATAAGAGCTCATAACCTTTTTCTGGATTAGTGCAAGCGCTTTGAATTTGCCTCCTTGCTTACCCATTAGTGACCCTTACCCATTAGTAATCCATTTGCCATGTAGTGCTCATATGATGATAAAAAGCCAAGCAGGTCACATCAGAAATCTGTTTAAAATCTTCTAAGAGTTCTTCCTC
This sequence comes from Hydrochoerus hydrochaeris, assembly GCA_004027455.1. Lineage (NCBI taxonomy): Eukaryota > Metazoa > Chordata > Mammalia > Rodentia > Hydrochaeridae > Hydrochoerus > Hydrochoerus hydrochaeris. The sequence goes on from PVLA01004774.1 coordinate 27,429, forward strand.
AGATGTAGAAATAAAATCAATACTCCCTGCCATGACATACCAGGTCCTATATTAGGGATCAGCAGACTTTATGCAAAAGGTTAGTTGTTTCAGGTTTGCAAACCAGCTAGTCTCTGTCACAAGTACTCCACTCTGAACTGGTGACAGGAAAATAGCCATTGACAATACATCAGTAAAACGGCTGAGTTCCAATAAGCTTTATTTACAGATGCAGGCAATGGGAAAAGGGTCATAGTTTGCCTACCCACCATATATGACCAGATAACCTCATCCATCACTTTCACTCTATCTCAGCTTAAATGGTACTTTTATATCTCCTCAAGTAGTTTATACTTAGTGACCCTTCTCTTGGAATTTCCTGCTGTCAGCCCTGTGCATTTTTTGGCTTCTGTTCTTTATTTGGGACTTTACTTAACCTTTTACCTCATTTGAGTCTCCTTAGGAGCCCTGCTTTCTCTTCTCTCCTGTCGCTCCATTCCCACTTCTGTTCACTTCAGAGCATGTGTCACTGTAAGAAAATATTCATTTGTTCACATGTGTGTTGTCTATCCCTTCACTAACAGAAGAGACAGGCTGTTTGAAATTGCACTTATTATGCCTACCTTGTAGTTTCTGGATATGAATATATTGGATGAATTAACTAAAATCCAGGATTTTAGTCTTTTAAATCATTTTTTTCTCTATCAATTCAAAATAAATCATTTGAGTTGACATCCTAGTTTGTTACTGATTCTACCTTGCTTTTGTTACTTCATTTAGTGAGGGAAACAGCTATTAGGTAATCAGGGAAAAATTCACACACAAAGTTCTGGGTCTACGAAAGCATTCCTCTACCCCCTGGAGGTTGACATGAGTGCCTTGTGTGCTTTGCTCTCTAACATCTTGACCTCACAAGTTGGAAAAAATCAATTTGGATATATAAGTATAACAGAGAGTACTTGCTTTGAGATTACATAAGTGTATGGAAGGTTAAATATCCTTGATAAGAGATGTGCAATTATTCATATAGTGGGATAAGGTGGCTTGTGAAGTCTCTCTGCCCTATTCATGCAGCCTACCTGCAGGAATCTTCTCATATGTCCTTTGAAACAAGCTGTGATACCCACAGCCTGAAGAGTCTACTGGCTTCCTGTTTACTCAGACAGTAGCTGCTTTCTCTTGCTGCAGTATGAAGATGGGGTGGGAGGGAAGACAAGTTCTGAAAGACCTCTGACAGCATCAGCAGCACATGGCAGTTCAAGCTCTTCACCTCTGCATTCTCAGGAGGAAGATCTGTTCTGATGGTGTGTTTGGTAGTAAGCTATTGTAATCAAGTTCTGTCAAGATTGAGAGATGTTAGTTACCTAATAGAAAATATCTTCTGGAGTCCTCGCTGCTGAAAATGGCCTCAACTTTTGAATGACTTCTCCTGCAGTCTTAGAAAATTCACCCTGAAAGCCACAGCTGCTGAGTAATGGGATATTAAAACAAAAATGTTATTTCTTGAAAAAGAGGGTAAGGACCCAAAAGGAAAAATGTATATTATGTTCTATAAGTTCATATCAGCTCTATTAAAAACCTGTCCAAATATATATGCCCTTCCATACTTAGGAAGGTGTCAGTGCCTTCTTCCTGACCCTTGTCCTTAATTCAAGATCCCTCTCTGTCCCCTCTGCACCCCTAGGCGCCAGACCTCTTGGTTGCCCCTACAACTTCTCACCTCAGAAGCCCTCTTAGCTAAAGACTATGTCAAAAAATTGGACTAAAGGAAAATATAGGAAATACATTTAAAGGGCAGATCACACATCAAAACTAATGTCCCTCAAGTATCTGTTTTCACCTGACCTCTTAGCATCATCATGAAACTCATCAGTGGGAAGAAAAAAAAAATCAGTTCTGCTCCATTTTCTGCAGGGTGGATCTGGTCTGGGGCCAGGAATTCATGTAACTTGTAATATCCTACTCTGTTCCCCAAGATTCTCTGCTTTTATGGCAAATCTCTACCCTTTCCCAGGGCCACATTCCTGGTCTCCTAAGACTCCAAGTTGTCTCCTGTTCCCATCTTTTATGTGATGGACATCGTGTGATCCACCCCCTCCTCATGTGTGTGTGTGCACACACCTTGAAGAAGGCATTGCCTCTACCACTCCGGTTTTTAAATACAGTAACTGTTATGGTCCACCCTTATCTATGGAGGACATATTCCACATTCCTAAGTGGATAGTGAAAGTCTCAGATGATACTGAACTCTATGCTTTATCGATTGTTTTTTTTTTCTCTTTACATTTATACCTATGATAAAGCTTAACTTCTAAATTAGGCAAAGTAAGAGATAAGCAATGAAAACCAATCAAATAGACTAACTAAAGCAGTGTGTTGTAATAAAGTTATGAGAATGCACTCTCTCTCTCTCTCTCTCTCTCTCTCTCAAATGTCTTACTGTGCTGTGCTCACTGATGCTGTGAGATGACACAGCACCTGCATGATGTCTAGAGTGAGCTGAGTGACCTAGGCACTGAGACATGGTGTTCAACTACTACTATGAACACAACCACTGTATATCTGCCAAGTGGATCTGATAACTAGGATGACAGCTAGGTGGAGTATACAGAAAAGAGGATAATTTACATCTTGGCTGGTTGGGAAGCGTGATAGTGGGAGATTTTATCATGTGATTCACATGGTCTGATACTTAGAGGTTATTTCTGCAATTTTCCACCATATATATATATATATATATATATATATATATATATATATATGGGGTTTTTTTGGTACTGGGGATTGAACTGATAACCTTGAGCTTGCTAGGGAGGCACTTAAGCCACTGAGCTAAATCCCCAGCCCATTCCACTTAATATTTTCAGACCACCACAACTGACAGTGGGGAGCTGAAACCATAGAAAGTGCATATGGTGGGGGATAGCGCAATTAAACTTAAAGGCTGGCATAGTATGTTTCAGGCTATTCCTCCTCAAGTTAAAGTTTGGAGACCTCTGGTTTGTTATGTGGCTCTTTAGCATTATAGAAAGAAAGCAAATTACAGAGTTCAAATACTGGTTTGCTTACTCCTCAAAGTATCTGAGCTAGTAAGTACTAGCTTTTAAAAATAATTGTGTATTTTAGAGTATAATGAAAAAGGTAATCTCAAACCAAAGATTTCAGTGACATCACAAGTTGAGACTGAAGAAAAAGTGAAAATTTAAAGAAAAATCCTAAGCAGATATAAATAAAGGAAATTTGAATAGGTAAAGGGATTCTGCCATTGTTTTCAGAACCTTGTTCAGCCACTAATGAGCTGGGTCACATCAAGCATGCTTCTCCACATGTATTTACGTGTGTGATACATCCACTGAGGACATTTATAACCAGCTAAATGCAATTGCTGCCTTCCTATGCATTTCCCAGGAGCAATGGGGCTGGCTGTTGGTGAAATCATGATGTTACTTTCTTCATGTCTACTTTTGCTTTCCTTCTCCCTGCTCTTTTCCTGGCACAGTACTGTCCCATGCAGCACTGCATCTCCCACTGGCTGTACTGACCTGTCCATGCCTGTGGATGTAGCACCATCCTTCTGTAAATCAACTGCGTGGATGTCTTTATCAAGTGTGCTGGCTGGCAATGTGTTTCTCAAGCTGGAGCTTGCTAGTGTTATATATCTGATGTCGGGGTGCATGGTCACAGTCTGACCTCAGAGACACGGTAATGCAATGGACATCATCAGTGCCTGCTGTGCCTCCTGACCCCCAGCCATTGCTATCTGCATCTCTATGCCTGACAGTACTTTTTCCAGGGCCAGAAATTCTGTCTCAGTCTATAGTACTCAGGGGTAGCACTCCTAAGCAGTGGTTCTGTACCAGTGACTTTCTGCAGGAGTATAAACACTCAGCCTCCTTCTCCAGTAGAAGAGTCATTCTGTGGCCTGCATGGCACCTCACATTTTTGACATTTCCTAACAGCTTTCTGGCGGGATGAATTCTGGTTGCCCACTGAATCTTTTCACTTAACAGCAGAATGGTTCATTCTTGGTTTCTTCTCTTTCATGTTTCACCTCTTTCTCCTTTTATTGGTGCTTCCTGGAACCATTCCTAAATCTACTACTGGCAAGGAGGCTTTGTCTCAGGCTTTGCATCCAAAACTTCTCATCATCAAAAGAAATGTCACTGTACTACGACATCTCTCTGGATTCAGCTTCTGATTGTAGGGAGAAAAAAAAATTTTTTTTTTGAGTGGGGAAGGGCAACTTGGGGCCAATAGAATGCTTTTATTACATTCCTTGCCAACTTTTAGCTATGGTCTCATTGGATTGTGAATTGAATGAATTATGGCTCTTTGTAATTAATCACTCAGAATTCCCTGATCCTTATCTATTTGACCTATTAATCCAGATAAGCCAGTGGTACCCAAACTTTCAGAAGCATCAGAAACATTTGGAGGCTTACATCACAGCTTCCTGGGCCACTCCAGTCCCTGAGACTCTGATCTGACCAAGTTGGACTATGGCCTTAGGGTTTACTTTTCTAGCAAGTTCCAAGTTTCCCTACCACTGCTGGCCCAGGGACCACACTTAGAACTGATTGTGTGCTTTTGCTTTTCTTGGAACATAGAACCTGCCATTGTCACCAAGATAAAGCATCAATAGATTTTTCTTTAAAACTTGTATCTATTGATTTTGGTTAAGTAATACATTTAACATAACTCAAAAGTCAAAGTATATAAAGAAACTGATGGATTCTTCTTTAACATGATAAAATACATTGATTTCAATACATAAGCTAGTATCATGCTTAATAGTGAAACACTGGAACCATTTCCATAGAAGAAATACAACTAAGATGACTATGAAGATTTACCAATATTGTGCAGGTGTTCTCAATATTATTCTATATACATATAAAGTCCAAGAGAATCAACTGGGGAAAAACCTATTTGTATAACAAGCAACATGGCTGTGTAGAATATTAATGCAAAAGTGCCCATAAACTTCCTGTCCAAGTAATAAACAAAAAGGATATAAAATGGAAATAGAAGCTCTATGGCTAGAATATATAATAAACCAAAGAATAAACTATATTTTTGAAATTGACAGGATATAAGTATTTTTTTAAAAACTTTAAAATATCCCAAATGTCACAAAGAAAGACTTCAACCAGTAAAATACATAATGCTCTTGGATGGCAAGGCTCAACTGCATAAATGTTCATTTTCTTTAAATAAGAAATATATTCAAAATGATTCCAATGAGATACCAGCATGAATTTTTTAAAATGTTAATATACTTTATGTTCACAGCACAACTGAGCAGGAGATGTTGAGAGTTCCCATATGCCCCTGCCCCCACACAGGCAGCCTCCTCTGTGAGGTTCCTCCCTCAACAAAGGGGTACCTCTGCGGCAGTGATGAGCCTGCACCAGCCACCCAGAGCCTCTCGCTCATGTTAGGTTTCCACCTTGGTGTTGTGTGTGTTCTGTGGTTTTGGACAAACGTCTCATGACATGCATCCATCGTTACAGTGCGATACAGAATAGTTGCAGTACCCTGACATCTCTTGTTTTTTTTTGTTTCTTTCTCTTTCCTTAGGCTCTGAAAACCACTGATCTTTCTACTGTCTCCACAGTTTTTTTCTCTTCCAGACTATCATAGGTGGAACTGTACAGTATATAATTTGTTCAAATTGACTTTTTCATTTACAGATATACATTAAGGATTTCTTTATGATATTCTGTGGCTTTATAGCTCATTTCTTTTAGTGCCAACATGAATTTTTTAATCTGAAGATGAGGTTTCTAGAGGGTACATGGAAGCGTATAACCAAGAACACTGTATAAGACTAATGACTGCTATGAAAATAGGGACCAATGTCAATATATTATGCAAACATTAAATAAATAATAAAATGTATGGAATGAAAACATCCTAGAAATCCATAGTAAACAATGTGATATGAGATCATAAACAGAAACACTGTAAGATAGAGAAGTAGCCTACATATTGTAAAGTTGATGGAATGTGTAAGCCATGATCATTTGTGTTCTTAATATTGTTACACTGAGCATTTATAGAAAAGTCACTAAATTCCAGGCAAGTTGGTAGGCATTTCCACAAGTGCAGAGTTGTTTACTCTTCACAAAATCCACGAGGACAGAATTGACATCTCTTTTTTTAAAACTGAAGAAACAGGCGTGGAGCGATTGGGTATATTTTCTAGAGTGGCACAGCCTTGGCTTCCAGACTCCCTACGTGGAGCTCTCTTCTCTGCATCAAGCCCATCTCATTAAGGAGTGTACAGCCATTTCTCTTATCGTATGTGTCGTTTTTATTCATTATTTCAATTTCACTTGAGTCCTTATCTTCTGGAGTAGTCAACATGAGTTTCAACTCATGAGTAGCAACTTAGGTCATAAAATTGACTTTAAGAAAATAATTGTGACTATTTTCTTTTATAGGAAATTGACTTATTTTTTGTGTTTGGACCAGGAACACAGTGAAGGATTGATGGTCTGGAGGATTGGGTTGGCAGCTAAGGAACAGAGAGCTCTGCCCCTGAGGTTCCTCATCCCTGGGCAGGCAGACACCAGGCTAGGCCTGACAAGCCCGGGAAAAGTGGTAGTGTAAGCATCCATCCTCTGCGTAGGGCATCTCCTTCTCTTCAAGGACATGCCAGTGGGCCCTGGGCTGTTCTCTCAGTGGCAGACTGGCTTCTCCACTACCGAACCCTCCCTGCCACCTCTTACACTCCTGTGCTCACCAGCATAGAAATGAGGAACTTAGTGTGACCTCTGCATTCTTCAGCCTTTGGGGCCTTTAGCCCCTCTCCCTCCCACTTCTCTGCTCTTACCCTGAGTCTTGTCTGGTCCACAGCTAACTTAAAGCACACTACTGATTCCAAGCAGCTTCAGTCTATATTTCTTTCAAACAATATTATTCACTTGTTGAGGAAATTCATAATTAGTTAGTGATCTATGATTTTTACTTTTTCCTCTTTAACAAGATGCAGCCCTTGTTTCATTAAGTTTATATTTTTAATTGCCTTAGGGACCTATTTGGTGCCTAATTATCTGTATGATGGAAAATTAAACCTAGATTCTATTTGTCTATAAGCCCAGATACCTTTATTCTTTTCTTTACTAATGATAACATGAATTAAAAATCTAAAGTGAAATAAATTTGGTATAGTAATTTTAGGCTATGAATTATGAAACATTCATTAAGCAAGTGAAAAAAGCCAAGTTTTTATCAATTGATCATTGCCAATTCATCGTAGTTGGCTTTTTTGACATCATGGGTCAAGTTTAAGTTCTTTCAAGGTCAATTTATCCAAACATTGCTACCTAGTAGCTATAAAACTTTGCTCCAGTTACTGTTACTAAGCCCTGTAATAATTTAGGGTTCTTAGTTGTAATGGGGTTGATAATATGACTTCACAGAGTGGCTGAGAATTAGGTGTGGTAATACATGTAAGTACCAGTAAACTACTTCAGTGCCCAGAACACAGTAACTGCTCAATAAAGAATCACTATTATTATTAGGAGAGAGCCAAGATACAGATATCGATTAGTGTTTTTAATTGTCAGCCATCTGTTGTCTATTACAGGTAAGAGATGAGCATTGCGAGCAGCTGCCTATCTGCTGCCTGTGGAGAAAATAGAGGAGTCTGAGCCTTAGTCTGACTTTAGGCAGGAGGGTCTCAGTGTGCAGGCTGCCGTGCGCAGAGGCTCTGATCATGTCACACCTGACTTTTCAGACTGGCCAGACTGGCTGCTTTAAAGCTCTGTTAGTTATAAGAAATTCTATTTCCTTTCCTTGTTCCACTTTCCACTGTCCAACTAATGCGGTTCTCGGTGATGAATCCTGGTGTGCTCCCTTCTCAGGAAATTATGAAGGCAATAGAATGAGGTAAATGAAAACTCCTTAATTCCCTCAAGTTTTATTTCTGTTTCCACAGAAGGCTGGAAGTTTATTTAGAGCTTTTGTGACCACTGTGTGACTACTGTCTTCATTATTTGGAATCTCAGGAATAAAATATGCTAGACTCCTGGAGAAGATGAAGGTACCCGAGGTACACTTTCAGACCTGGGTTCTATTTTCAAAGCTTCCTTTTTGTGTCCATCTTTGTCAAATGTGTTTGAGTTTTACCAGTCATAAGCAACTATTAAATTGATACAGCTCAATCTGTACTCTGCCTCAGAGTGAGATCTACCAGGCTGAGGAGCACATCTGCCAGGAGCCGACCCAGCAGAAGCGAGAGACTCACAGCCTCATGCAGGCCAAACCAGGCCAGGTCATGGGTTCAGTGTGGTGGCCCTCATGTCCTGGGAGTAATTACTCTGACATTCTTTATCACCATGCGTTAGATGCAATGTGAAGCAATTACCTAGTTACCATTCTGGAATATAGATGCTGGGCTGTCTCTTCATATTATCTTCTTCTGGTGCTGTGACCCTCCAGGACTTAATCCCGACACGGTGTCTCCAGTGGCAGGAGATAAGGAGCTCTCGCTTAATCGCCCATTTCTTGGGATGAGACGCTGGTGTTTACCCATGTTTTTAAGAAGTACTGATAACGTGCAATACTTCCATTTCCTTTTTTTTTTTACTTGAAATATTTTGATTTGTATCTAAAATTCTCTAGTGCCCAGTCTCCTACTGCAAATATTGGCACAATGGCATGTACAGCTAATTGTAAACTATCCTCAGAGCAGCGACAGACATTATTGTTTTTCCTTACAATTACTTGCAATGGTCCCTGTGTTCATAAGAGGCACTTCTCATAACCCTATTTCAGTAGTAATCTAAGGAGTCTGGAAGAAGATTTACCACTGCCACGTGCTCAGGTCCGCGCTCACTTTGTCGGAGTGATGCCTGCATGGAAATCTCACCCTCCAAGGGTGGTCTGTTTTCTGAAGTTGAAATTGGCATTGTGTCATATTTTGCTTTTACCTGAATAGCTATTTTTTGGATCTTTTCTTTATCTTCTCTCTCTCTCCCTCTCCCTCCCTCTCTCTCTCTCTCTCTCTCTCTCTCTCTCTCTCTCTCTCTCTCTTTTTCCCCTAAGAGCAGACTTTTGTTTGGAACATGGATCAGCATGCCTATATTTTAAGTATTTCCTGTCATACCACTTTGTTTGTGCCACACACAATAGGAGGCATCTGGCATCTTTCAAAAAGTCTGGAGGAAGCTGCTTCCAGATGCTGCGTGTGGCTGGCCCCTTCTTTGCTCCCTCAAATGAGGTCTGCAGAGTGGTAAAGGGTGGCACAACCCAGAGAAGAAACAGCAGCCAAGCAGGCACAGCTGAGGCCATGTAATGACACAGTATACACCTCCATCCGTCTGTTCTTCCCTGGCCAGTGCTACCATCTCTGTGCAGTGATGTCAGCAGGGCAGTTTGGAATGTTGTCAAGAGCATGGGCATTTGAAGATCAACTACACTAATTGCTACCTGCATTGAAACCTCAACAAGCCAGATTGCTTCCTTTCTGTGAACCATCCTTTTATCACTGGGAAATGAGGAGAGCCAGAAATTCTCCTGCATCTGACCTTAAAGAAAAAGCCCTTAACAAGGGCCATAAAGATTAGTCTGACTCCGTGTTCCCTCCCATGCAGTTGTCTGTCTCTTTTCTATGTGTATGTCTGTTTATGCAAAATGTAGAGTCATTAGACTCCTGCTGCCTTGCATAACTGTTATCTTCTGAGAGACTTTTAGCTTAATTTGTTTTGAGTTCTGTCTTACCTGATAACCAGTTCCTAGTCCCTTGCTACCTCTACTTTTCAAGCAAATCTTCTTACATGTTTAATGCAATCATTTATTTGGATGTCTTCTTTGTATGTATATTTTGTTTTACTTTATTATTATATTTTTATTTTATACAGATATTGTACCAAATCTTATATTTTATATTTTTCTGTCAGTTATTCCTTCTCTCTCTTTCTCTCTCTCCCCCTCTCTCCTTCCCTCCCTCTTCTCTCCTGTTATTTTGCTTGGCATAATGTTTTAAAAGTACAGTAAAGTTACTGAGTGTAAATCTGGCCTGGTACTGGTCATTTCGCCCTGTAATTCCATGGTGTGAAATCTGACTTAACCATTTACCAATTAGTATATATTTAGATTAAGTCCAGCTCCCCAATACCACTAACAACATTTTTGCATGTCTGCCTTTCAGACCTGTGTAAGAAGGGCTGTGTGAATCATCATTCCCCATCAAAAAACATATGAGAGCTTCCATGGCCTGCATCCATGCATTCTCACCAATGCTAGTCATTCCACTTTTTAACCATAAGGGAATATCTATCTCATTATTCTCACTTATGTAAGACATAGAACTTGACCTTCAGACACTCATCTCTGATCTTTTTGATGGTATCTTTCATTGAGTATCGATTTCTGATTCATTAGGTTTTGTTTTTGTTTTTGTTTTGCATTTGAGCTTTTAAAACATCCTTCTCATGTAAGATGCAAAAATGTGCTCATACATTTTTTTCTTCTAAATATGTTGTTACATTTTTATATCATTTCTTTAGTCCATTCAGAGTGCCTATACACATGGTATTAGGAAGTGACCAGTTTATTTTTCTCTATATAAATGATGATGTCACTAAAAATTCCTTCTTTTTCTTATGTCTACCTCCTTTGATTTAATAATTCTTTCTAGAATTCAGCTTCTCCTTCCCCACCAGGACACACATACATACCTTTTCCAACAGTCTTTAGTCTTCCCTGGGTGATACACTTTTAAAATATTAGTTCATTGCATCTGTGGTTTCCTTCCATTTATTTTTTAAAAATTTATTTTGTGGGAAGAATCCAAAAACCTATGTCTAGGTGTCATCTTCTCAGAACCTTAAATTAGAATTAGTTTCTTTATTTTTTCCCATCTTCATAGTCTCTTCTTTCTTCCCTAGTGTTTGCTTTCCCTTTGGAAGTCATAAGAACATCATGATGACACATTTAGGACAATGGGAGGAAAAGTAAACACATCTCTGATCCAATACATAGCCGCACCCTTGCAAAATAAATAAGTGTCTTCTCATTGGTCAAATTGATTTGAGACAGTATTTGTTCATAGGAGTTGGGTGGTATTAGATAAAATTTGAAAAGTTAAAATAATAGGAGTGAGTTTTTCTAAGTGAAATATGCCACAAAAGACAGATACTGTGAGTCCACTTATATGAAATATTTAGTCAAACTTATAGGAGCACAAAATAGAATGACAGTCTCCAGGAGAAGAGAGAAAGGAATAGGAAGTGATCATTTAATGGGTGCAGAGTTTTAGTTTTGCAAGATGGAAAAAAAAAAGAACAGTTCAGGAGAGTCATTGTGTGGTAATGTGAATAAACTTAACATCAATGAAATGTGTAACAGAAAATGGGAAAGATGGTAAATTTATGTCACATATCTTTTACAGTTAGTAAAATTATATCTCACAGTTAGCTGGAGAAATATTTTTCCATAAACTTTCCAAAATATTCATAACACTGGAAACACACCCAAAAAGTAATTTATTAATGTATCAAGGTTGCTAACTAAGGTTGCTTGGGGTTGTTCATACATTCTTCTAGGTGTATCCTAAGGAAAAAATGAGAAATGTGGCTTTGGAATCATTTAAGTTTGTTCATTGTGGCGTTATTTATTATGTAGAAAATGCAAGTACTTAATCTAAATGTTCAACCACAGGAACAGTTAAATTAATGTTGCCACTTCCACAGGAAGGAAAACAAAGCCATGAAAAATTTGTTTTGAAATGTATTTAATGATGTAACGAGTATTTAAATCATGTCATATGAAAAATAGGATACATAGGTATGAATTCAATGTGATTCTAATTTTTTAAAAAAGGAATTTAAAATGGAAGAAAATACACTAAAATGTGAAACAATAATCTGTTAATGATGAGGTTATCTTTGATGTGCCCATACGTGCTCTGTAATTTATAATTTAGCATCTAAAAAGATAATAATTATAAATAACTCACAATAGATGATTCAAATTATATTGACATAATAATCTATTTTGACACAACAATGAAAAAGAATAAAGTACACATTTTCCTGTGGTATCTGCATGTGTTACCTTAATCAGTATTCCTAACAGTCCTGTGAGATAGGTACCATTTCTACTGTATTTCCTGGAAGAGACTAATGAAACTCAGAAGTCATATATAGAAAGCTGAAGATGACCCCAGAACTTCCTGACATGAGCTTCTGCCTTTTACCAGCTCCACAGTAATCTAAATGAAAAGGAATGAGAACATCTGGTCATGCTGGTCCAGCTCTTTTCATCATCTTGTCAGCCTGTGTCTGGGTGAAGGAAGCCAGCTGCTAATGTCCAGGCCCAGCACCCTCCATGGAGGTGACTATGCTGGGAGCCCAACAGAATGTAGCTCAACAGAATCCCTCCTCAGTGCTTGCATTTCTCAGCCTCCACTGGAGCCCGTGAACAGCTAGGCAATGCAGCAGGCCATTCCACATGCCAGTTGGTTAGGGTCATGGTACTTGGCAGCCTCCTTGAGAATTTACTCAGAGATCCATGATCATTCCTTACATGCATATTGAGTTATTGACTGGAAATGTACTGGACTCTGTCAGCTTCTTCCATAGAAGTAATTCATAACACATATTATTTGGGGAATTCAAAATGCTTTGAATTCTAATTTAATTAATAAGTGCTCTTGAAAGCCATGACTGGAAATGACTCTCTTAGCCTTTCAGGTTCTTGTGGTGATTTGCAATATACTTTCAAAGAAGGGCTTTTAAGTGGTTTGGTTCATTACATGTATATGCTACAGCCAAAACAGCCCATGCATTACATAGGAGAAATTCTAAGACCAGAGCACTTCTCCTTATTAAAACTGTCAAGAACATACAACCTGGCCCTACTGTCAAATATTCCAATGTCCCTTAGAATCCTAATACTGACTAGAAAGATACTCACCTCAATCCTTCCATAGCATCCTTCTTAGCAGCTTTTACAGTGAAGCACTGGCTAGGCCATTGCTCTGTTAGGATGGGTTTAAGTCAAAGTCTGTGAGAGTGGTATATACAGATTTGGAGAACAGATGGTATAGGATTGTCTTAGATTCTGTTCAGTGGGGTCACCCAGAGATGTAAGAGGAATTCAGCAGAAAGAATCTGAAGATACTCTCAGATTCCTGGGCCTCGTGTGGAAGTAAGTAATGCAGCAGAGTATGCATATCACCTGGAAGGGGTAGAGCAGGTGGGAGCTGTATGGCATGGTGTTGGTGTGAAGTCCAGGGGCCTTCAAGAACCCACAACAACCTTTCATAAAAATTAATTAGCTTTAGATATCAGCTGGCCTAAGAACCATATTTTATGCTTTCTCATCTTAGCTTTTTCCTCTTTCCTCAATGCAGATGGCATCAGAAACAAAAGTCAGAAGAGTTTAGGGTAAAGTTAACTTTCTCACTAACTAGAAAGAGCACATCTGGAAAAGACAGAGGTTTTGACTTCAAGACATTCAATGTTTTGATTATTATATAGTAATCAGCTTTCTTAATTTTATGAGACAATATTGTGCTTGAAGATTTTATATTTAAGATATTTCCCAAGCATGATTAGTGACATCCTTAAGGAATTCAATCTCAGAACTTCTGTAAGGAGCAAAGAAGAATGTCCTTCTCTAAGACTGTGTTTTTAAAAGATGGTAGGAGACAAAAACTAGTGGCTTTATATTTGGTCCCATTACTTGTGTCTCTTCAGTGCAGAGATAATGCTTTTAGAAATCCAGCTAATGTCATTGTCAGTCCTCCAGCCTGCACTTCTGGTCTCCTATCAGGCAGCTAGCTCTTCTGAGAGCATCATGCACCATGTGGTGGAAGGTGAGAGCCCAGCACTGCAGAGAAGGGCCACATTCTTTACAGTGAACAGAGCAGAGGGTGGGGGCAGGGCATCTGGCTTGGTTACTTCTCTCTCGTTGTTGAGACAAAATACCTGAATCCCAAAATGAAGCAAGGAAAGATTTATTTAGCTTACCATTTTCTAGAGGTTTCAGTCCATATTCAGCTGGCTCCAAGGCAGGTTGACATGGCTGAGAGGCAGCCAATCATGGCTGCTACAAACAACAAGTGTGAAAGGGCAAAGGAGGGAAAAGCATGACTCCTTTCCTCCCTTGTATGGTATGCCGGCTCCCTGCTCCTGGGTGGGTACAGTGCTTACACCACCAATCCCAGCACTAGACAGCGAACCAAACACAAACATTAGGCTTAGCTGCCTCCATGATTGCAGGAGGATCGGGGTGGGGCATCCAAACATAAACCATAACAGCGTCAGATGGAGAATCAGCTCAGAGTTAGTGTCTTTCCTCCCACTGGAGAGGCAGACATTTTTCCCATGCTATAGAAGGACTGAAGTGAGTATCTTTCAGTAGAGTTGCCAGATCAACCTATCATCAAATAAAAATACAAGGCACACTAGTATAATGGTGTCCTGGATATTAGTTTGGGGAGACCCATACAAAAAATTATTCATTGCTTATGTGGAATCACATTTCACGAGTGTCATGGATTTTAAATGGCAACCTTGATCAACCCTCACCCTCTACTGCCTAGTGGATTGGTGCTTAGGCTATTGCACTTTCCAAAATTCCAAGAGATGGAGTCATTGATAGCTGCTATGATCATAATCTCCAAATCAAACTTGGCACCCAATGTCTGATACACTGATACCTGAGTAAAGGAACAATTTAAATTGAAGCCATCTCATATATTCAGGTCTGTGATCTCTTTACTCTTGCCCTCTTCATGAGGCAGGGTTAAAACTAAAAGAAGTCTCCTAGAGTAAATTCTTTAGGAAACTTCATTAGCAGCATAGGCTTGAGCAAGACACTTAACCTTTCTCACTTTTCTCTCTCATCACCTGTAAATTGCAAATACCAGACTCCTAATAACAACCCAATAAGCTCATTAAGGAAAATTGACTTGTAACACCATGAAAGTCCTTATAAATACTACTTCTCTTGGCTGTAGCAAAGAGATCAATACATCTAAATTTTAAAATTTCTCTGTTGGTACTGTATTCTGTTTGCACAGAAACACTACTTGGAAATTATTTAACAAAGCAATGTGTAACTCCATAGGACCTAACTGCCTGATAAGTGCAGGCTTGTCCAGGCATATGAGAGCCGCAACAGTTTCAATAACTCCAACTAGCCGATGCAGATGCTTTCTGTGTTGAAGGCTTTACAAGAACCTTCTTTATGCTGTCACACATTTCAGTGCTTCTGTCCCCACCTTTGACTGCCACCTCTGGCAGGGGTGGTGCTCACAACTGGAGCAATAGCTCAGAGAATGGCAGAAAACAACAAGAATGGGGAGGGGAAGAGCTGCAATCAGACCCCAACATGTGAACCTCCATGGTACATCCTTCACCTGACATTGAAACTTTGCAGGTGGTTATTGGCCTTCAGGCAAGTATAGGTTGGACAGTCAGGCTTGTCCTTGAATCTGACACTCTTCCTGTGCAAGAGGATCCCTTGGAACTGATTTCACAAATTCCTTTCCACTGGCCTCAGCACTCATTCTACATTTATTTTTTTCCAAGTTTCTAATAGGCTGTTCTTACTTCTTTTTAAATTAGTTAATCTTTTGCTGTTGTGTTTGTTTTTCCAGCTAGCAAAGCTCATTTGATCTTAATTTTGCATTGCTCCCTATCAGTTTTCTTTTAATCATTTTCTTATGATCTTCATCAAACAGTTACTCACAAAACCCAGGAAGAAAAGCGCTTAATATGCTCCCTCCCTACACCTTTGTTTAGCTTCTTAAATGATAAAGTGGCAAGTGACTTTCAAGAGAGTTTCAGGAAATCTAACAAAACGATGAAATAGTTGTGTGATGTCCAACATACTGAAAAATTGTCTTACAGAAAAACCTTTGGTTAAGAGCATGGGGAGGAAGGTAAAGGCATTTTAAAAAATCAGAAGCTCGGAGGAGACAAATGGTGCTTGATGAGCACTTGAGATGAATACCACAGGCTAATGTGAGCAATCAGCAGGTTTGTGGCGAATATGCTGATATATGCGGGAAAAAAAAAATGCGGTGGCAGAGGAGAGCTTACAGATAAACACAGGAGCTCAAAAAAATATTGCTAGAGAAACCTTGACATTTTGACCATCTCTTATGGCGCAGATAGACAGGAAATGCATGATTCAGTTTTTGCAACTGATCACTCTTTCTGTAACAAATTCATCCAAAGTGTTTTTTCAGGATTTGCCTATAGCAGGCTCTAACTCCTAACAAATCTGCCAGGCAAGCCTCTTACATAAGAATATGCAACCACACAATGATAGAACCAACAAGAAACATACATTGATAACTTTTGAAAATTCAAATCAGGAACTAAACATAGGAAGGTAACTATATTTGTTCTTGGTATGAAACACTAATGAATAACTCAGCCTTCCTAGGATTCCATTTGCTAGTCTGCACCACTGCCATCAAAGCCATCCACTGGACTGTCCAAAATGTGCAAGTCTCCTCTATGAATGATTCTCAAAAGCCTCTGTTGATATATCTTGAAAAGCCTGCATTTATCTCTCTCCTGAGCAGTTAAAAATATTTCCACTTATATCTGTGCACCCATTTTACCCATTCCAAATGGCATGCACTGTCAGTAAATCTCAGCGGAAATAAGCGAAAGAGTGAATTTAAGTTTATAGCAATATGCAAAAACACAATCAAATTTTATTCTTATGGAAACAGTAGTAAAAAGTTACCTGTTAGATTGTGATGCTTGTCTATTGCTGAATGAGGGTACTTCATTCTGCTATCCAGACAGAGATGATCGATTGGGTGTGACCCTCCAACTAACAACAACAAAGCAACAAATAGTTTGACCCGCAGACACAGCTCATTCATAGTTTATTCATTCTTGTAAAAAAGCAAAACATGGTGGGCTAGATAAACTTGCTCTCAGGTAACCTGTAGTACTTGGGTTCCCCAATCACTACTGAATTCCAGAGGTAGTATAGTGGATACCAGGATGTACTTCCTAGGTATCCCATTGGAGAATGTAGACCCCAGTTCTCTACAATGTCATGGGAGAGATAGCACAGAAAATATGGGCTGTCAGCCTCCACAGGGGTAATCAATCACAGGTAAAGAGAACCAGGGTCACACCTAAATCCTACATGATTCACTTCTAATGACAAACCCCTCTGATGGAGGCAAAAACAAGTCCTTTTTTCCAACACAGCACCCATCTGAAAGGTCTTGCTGGTTTATGACTTTCCCTTAAAGTCAGCTTCGGCCTTCTGTGTTGCACCTCAACTTGAATTATCTGTCCAGTTTTATTCCCTCCTTTTCTTTCTATGAGTATTGATCCCAAGTGTACTTATGCATTATCTTTCTGCATGGAGTCCTCATTACAGAGTCTTCTTCCTGGGAACTCACGCTTCAAATGCTACTTCATTTTCAGAGTACCAAGAAGCACAGACAGACCCCGGTGAAGCTTCTTTATTAGCCCAGGATCTACAAAGAATCTGTTAATTCTCTTCCCTTCCAAATTACCATGCATCTAGAAAACAGAAGCTTCTTGCAACAGAGGTGAAGAGTGAGTTTGATAAAAGAAGGGGAATCTAGTATAAAAATGCCTGTGTGTTGAGTGTTGAAATGAGAATGGTAAACAAGCCAATATATGCATAAGCCATTTGGTTCAACTATTTAATCATTATGGAGAACTCTACCATCCCACTTTCTACAATGGAATGAGGTCTCAATTAATAGCCTACCTTTGGGAATCTTTATCCCACAGTGTTTCTCCAATATCCATCTTTAAAAAAAATTATTCTGTTTCTTGATTGTGTTACAGACTATATATACATATACTGGTTGGGAATGTAAGTGGAAGCTTTACTTATATTGTTTCTTTCCGAGCTTATATTCACTTATAACTGAAACATGAAAGCAAATATGATTAAATGAGACATATGCAGATATTATCTGTACAACTTCCTTATTTAGATAACTAAATGCTTATTTTTAAAAATTAGTGTCCAAAATATCAAGTCAAGATCTAGGGGAAGAAAATCAACAAAACTATCTATATTTAAATTGCTTCTGGATTGAGAAAACAGAAAAGGGTAAGACTTTTCCACTTTTCCTTTTAAATATTTCATAAGTAGCCAGAACTATAAAATTTGCCAGTTTTTACCACTTATGAAAGCCAGTTTATCCAGTATTATAAGTCAATAAACTAGGTAGTGTAAAATGAAAGCAAAATAGGATTTCCCCAAGAATGTCAACTGAGAGAACTAGTAAAGGTGACTCAATGCATAGATTTTCAACTTGTGGACCTATTGGAGGACGTGGAAGAAGGTCTACCCCTCAATGGTTTCCTGGAAGCAATTGTCTTAATTGTTCCAAAAGCTTCTTCAGAACACTGTGATTGAAGTTGCACTCTGGAATAGCTCACCACCATCTCAGGTCAGTGCTTATCCACTAGTCCTGTTTATTCCCCAACCTGGTATATAATTCTTAACTCCAGTGGAGCCCGGAGCCAGGCAACAGCTTTTTGTCATGTCCTGGTGATAGGCTAGCTTTCAGCTTCCCACTGCTTTTATTAAATTGGCAAAATGTAATGCCTCAGATCTGTCCAAATACTAAGGCCTGTGTAGGAAAAGGAAACAGCTCAAGCCACAGTGACACAGAATTGTGCTATTCTCACTCCAGTGTGAAGGCTGAGGGGCATGGGTCAAATCAGCTTCTTTAGTTCCTTTTTTTCCCCTTTTCCCTCTCTGCTTTTTATCTTTTTTTCTTTTTTCCTGTCTGGCATTTACCTCTGCATATATAACAAAATAGCCAATTGGACTTTTTAATTTGATTTTGTTTTTTAAAGATTCATGTGCCCAAGCCTTGAAACCATTTCTGGGCGTGGAGCCTAAACAGCTTTGTGTGTACAAAGCACCACTAGCAAGGGAATTCTGCAGCATGGCCTGATTTGACAGGCACAGAGCTCCCCGTGGCTAGTAAAGTCCCAGTGGACCACCTGGGTCATACCGAGTTACAGGCTCCCCCACTAGCTGTCATTTATTACTACTAAGTTGTACGGCGGAATGTGCATCAACATTCAGAGTCATTACCAACTGTCCAAGAACATCACAGTGTTCTTGGGGAAGCAGACTCGTGCCCCACAATGTGAGAACATTCTAGGTAAAATACAATTTCTAATTCTTGGCTTTTCCCAGTAAGGTGAGTTTACATCTCTACAGCAACAGAATTTATCTGTACTATATGGACATCAATGACTCATTAAAACTGGTTGCTTGGATTTGCATATTTTTGTTGTAAATCTCAAAAGGTATGATAAAAGAAATTTGTAACATATTTTACAATTAATTGTCCACCCTTCTTGCACTTTAGCAGTCCATGTTAATTTGTAGGTAGTGATGATTTAGAAATTCTAACCCAGATCTGCCTTTTGGAAACAACCATATACAGATATACTGTGGATATAGTCATACCAGCCAAAGGTATTATCCCCATATGCTCCTTTAAGTGATTTTTTCCCTTACAAACTAAAAAGCAAATGTAGTGATTTTTTTCTCCAACACTAGTAAGTCTTTTAGAACCTTACTAGGTCTCTTCAATCTTTCTGCTTCCTTCTTTTCATCTACCTGCAAGGCAGTTTACATGTAATTCACAACCCACTCTCTTTTATTTCCTTTGTATTAGGGGAAAATGTGCCCAAGTGGGAAGTCGTGAGTTCTCCCGTCTTTGAGAATTTTTGACTCCACTGTCTTGGGGCATTACTCTTTGTGGTATAGATTTTTTTTTTCATGTTTTCCCACAGTTGCTAGAGAAAGATGCAAAATAAAAAGACAATACTGACTCTCTTTCTTCTGTGGGGCATAGACTATTTCAGATAACTTCAGTTAGAAAAGTCAACAGGATGTGTGTGCATGAGTGCGTGTGCATGTGTGTGTGTGTGTTGTTGATTTACACTTAAGGAGCAAAACAACAATAGACCCAGAAATAAAACTAAATCAAATAAATATAAATAAAATGAGATGAAAAACTACCAATCATTCACTAGCTAGCAACACAAATTTTATATTACATAAGTTCATATGAACTTTGTTCATTTGAAAATACTAATCTGGCTGGGAATTTAGCTCAGTGATATAAGTGCCTGTCTTGCAAGCGCAAGGTTGTGAGTTCAATTCCCAGTACAAAAGAAAAAAAGAAAAGAAAAGAAAAGAAAAGAAAAGAAAAGACTAATCTGGAAAAAAAATCTCATAGTAAATTGGTTCCTAGTTAAAAGAGGCAGTTTCAATGAATTTTGTATATAGGAAATAAAGATGCCGTCATCCTCATCTCATGGCATAGATGTTACTGTCTAAGTCTAAAATCTACCTCCCATGCCATATATTGAAAGCACTTCCCATCTTACGCCAGAGGTTTTTTTTTTGCCTTTTTGAGACAAAGTCTCCCTGTGAAGTTCAGGCCTGCCTCAAGCTCACTTTGTAACCCAGGCTGATCTCAAATTTGCTATGATCCTCCTGCCTCAGCCTCCCGAGTGCTGAGATTACAGGTGTGAGCCACCACACCAACCCAATCAGAATTTCTGTGTCATTCAAGGTATCCTACAATTTCTTAATTGCAGATAAGTCAAAACACTTTCTGGTATCTCAGATGCTTCACCACTATGTCAGTTCAGCTTGTACCAAAGTGACCCTCAATTTAAGATTCAGATATTTGTTACCTTCTCTGAGACCTCTTCCATTGTATGCATTTGTTTAGGTGCTCTTGATCTCTTCTTTACTTTATTACTATTGCTTCTCACTTGATATCTCTGCTCCTAATCTTGCATCTTCCAAATTTACCCTCCATTGGTATAAGCAATCTAAAAAGACAAATCCACTATGGTACTTTCCAGTTAAAATCTGTCAGTGCCTTAGTATTGCCTCTTTAGCAGAAGATAAGGGGACTTGGATGCCCTTGTGCCCTGCTTTTAATTAGTCTAATCTCCCGATTCAGACTCCACGTTCCTGGTCCTGTACACTTTTTGCCTTTCCCTCTCTCCACTTCTACCTTGCTTCTGCCTTCACCTACGGTATTCTACTGTTTCATCTTCACTGGGTGAGTTGTCATCACCCAGTAGGACTCATCACGGAATTTAGTTTTCCTGGGGGGTGGTGTCTTCTTTCTTCTCTGACCTCTAAACACCTTCTACAGATTTTTCTGTAGTGGTTGTGGCATTAAATTCATAGAACCTCTGGGTCCCAATCCACTAGTTTTGTTTTCCTTGTAAGCAGAGCCCTAAAAGGTTCACCTGCACTGGGCCACAAACCTGTGCATAATAAATGCTTCTTGAATGTTCAAGTCTTAACATTATAAATTAGCTAGTAGAATGTTTTAATTTCACAAGTTGGGACACTGAGACAAAATACCTTGAAGTAATATATCAAAGGCTAAATGTTAATGTTATAGCTTAGCTGAAGCCAGGGCCCATTGCTTTCTAATACATTTTATTTGGAGTTATATAATTTGGTATATTCATGAGAAATGCTGGTATAATTTGATTATATTAATTTTCCCTAATTAAGTTTATTTAGGAAAATTGCAGAGATGTTCTCTTTTCTTTCCTATTCACAGTGACCCAGAGCTTGATATTTTCCAGCCATTGGCCATTTCCTCCTGCATCTACTCTGCTCTTGATTATATGCTACAATAACTTATTTTGTAATCTTTAAAATCCCATGCATTATGTCTATTAAAATATGTATATAAGCCAAACTATTCATTATAATTCTGCATAACACATTAATTTCCTTGGAATTATAAATGCATTTTTTGATTAAATCAATACTCAGAGATTTAATCCAAAAAATGTCTATGAGTGAGGAAAGAACATGCAATTGGTATTTTGGTATGACCCAATCATAGCTTGGCCTACCTTAGCACAGCCACATGTTTCTTTTAACAGGAAAAGGAATACCAGAAATCTTCCATTTCAGATACAGATTACTAAGTGGGATATTCTTTAACTTTGTAAATATGCAATTTATGAAGTTGAAGCTTGTTTATGTCACATATACAATGCTTTCCCAAGTCTGTGGTAATGTCCTAATTCACTGTCTTTTACCTTATGACTGATTAGACAGACAATTTTGCAAGTTTTACTTTTTCCCGGTCACCTCCATGGAAAAATTATGTTTTCTTGTATCAATAACTTTGTCTTTGATCATGGTACATAATTTTATCAATAGAGTTAGCAGATGTAACTCAGAGGCTGGAGATGACTTAACCTTTTAAGCTATACCGCTGCAGTGAAAGATTTTTCTCTAGGTCACTAGCATCATCTTTACCTTTGGTCCTATGAGGCACATAGGTGAAAAGCCCTGAGACCACCCTGTATCAAAGATTTGAGTCTGCTGAGGTAGTTTCCCAGAGAAACCCAACTCACATCACCTATTCAGCAGTTGACTCCTGGAGGGAAGAATGAATTATTATTGTTTTCAAGCCACAGACTTTTAGATGCTTCTCCTTGCAGATGAATGGCAGGTTCAACTCCTCCCTTATAGGCTCAATTACAAAACCATGCACCCTCTCTGTGATTGACCCTGGTACACACTTGGTTCTCCAATTGATCCTCATCTCCTTTTCTTTTGTTGTTATTTTAGGGTTTTTGAATATTGTTTGGTTTTAAAAACATTTGCTTGTGCTCTTTTAAGTTGCTTTTCTTCAATTCTTTTTTCTTTCTCCTTTACCTGATTTGCTTTTTCTGGAATATGTATTTGTATACTTTGTTTCATTTTCGCCCTTTTCTCTTGTGGCCCTTCCTTAGGCTCTCACGTCTATCCGTGTGCATGCCTGTTGCTATCCACTCTAGCCTCTTCTTTCTCGTGCTAGTCTTTGTGGGATGTTGGCCCAGCCACATCCTGCTGTCCTGTCACCCACTCTGTTCTTCTAGAAGCAGAAAGGCTTACTTGTCAAATGATCTGAAATCTTCCCCTTGGTATTTCCACTTTGATTTTTGGTTCCTGTGGTCCACCCACCCCCAGCTGCTTGGTGATGGAGCTTGTTAATTACATTCCCTCCAAACTGCTCTGCCATTGAACAGAGGGAAGAGGAAGAGGAGGTTTGCTGAGACAGGAGAGGGAAGGAAGAACCATGAGGAGATTATTAATAGTATCCTTGTTTTCTGAAAGTTGGGGAAAACAAGACCTAAAGTATATCCATGGTATCAGAACTGAGAAACAAGCTCTTTCTTATTTTTCTTGCCAAAATTTGAAACTGTGTATGATTCCTCTACATTAGCTCAAAGCAATATTGAAGATGTATTTGACTAAACTGGAACAAATTACCAGCCTAAGAAGCCCAAAGGCAGCTCAATATACTCATCCATATGCTTCTCTGAGCTAATTTGGAAAACAGAAAATTAAGTATCCAAACTGTCCGCATGCATCCCTGTAGAATGCTGCCCATGAGAGCTGCAGAGGAAATGATTCATGCAACCTCTGGCAGATAGTCAGGGCTGCCCAAGGACGATGTCATATTGGAATGGAAAAAAGCAATGGGTGAGTATAGAGCCTTGCAGGACCTACCTGCTACTGTTTCACTGGCTTAGTCATATCACCTTATACAATCCCTGACTTCTAAACCCATCTTTAAAGAATCAGCAGAGATTAGGCTCCTTCCATATAAATTACACAATTACAGTCATTACAAAGGACATAGTGTCTTCTCAGTCCCTTACCAATCCTTTCAGGTGATTCCAATGCACCACCAAACACTCAATCTACAGCTAGAGTCGCAGATGGTGCTATTACTTTGTTCTGTAGCATTACAATCTGTGAAATCTTCCATAAGTCACCTAGGTGAAGAATTTTACAGAACATTGCCATATGGACTACTTTTTCCATCTCCCTTTTTATTGCACTACCAGGCATGGCTAAAACACAGGGCATTTGCAAAGTTTTGTTAAGGATTTTGCCTGATGTGAACTATTCCCCATCCCATATTAAGCCTTAAGTGGATGGATTGCAGTTTTCCTGGGCAACTCTGTTATGTGCCCATCTACTTCTTCCACAACCATTCTGCTGTATTCTTTTCCTTAAGTTGGCACCATCTTAGTTTCCTAGAGCATCACAAACTGAATGGCTTAAAACAATGGAAATGTGTTGTCCCACAGTTCAGAAAGCTGCAAGTCTGAAATCAAAGTGTTTGACCAAGTTGGTTCCTTATCAAGATCCCTGGAGAGAAGGTTCCAAGTATATCTTCTTTGCTGGTGGTTGTTGGCAATCCTTGTTCCCATGTTTGTGACTGTGTAACTTCCATCTCTGCTACTGACCTCTCATGGCTTTCTCTTCTGTTTGTGCTCTGTCTGTCTGTCTGTCTCTCTCCCTCTGTCTGTCTGTCTTTTTAACAGAATATTTATTATTGGATTTAGACCCAGTCAGGTAGTCCTGTATAATCTTGTTTTGAGATGCTTAACTTAATCATGCCTTTAAGGAATGTATTTCCAAATATGGTCACACCCCAGGTTTCAGGTAGACATCTTTTGGAGATCACCACTCAACCCAGTATGGACAACTTGTTTTCAGTACTCAGTCTTTCTCTGTACTTTCCACATGCTCTGAACTTGTATATAACCAAAAGAACTATCTAATCTTCTCATGGCAGCCCATTCCTCATCTTCAGAAGTTGGGTAGGCAGTGTAACACCATTTGCTAGACTGGCATAGATGTTTTTACTATTTTTTATACTTACAGTTTTCTGAGTAGGACCTGTTGGCATCCTGCTCATGGCCAAACAGCTACTGTGTGTCTGATCTATTCTAATACTGTGTTGGTGTGCACAAAGGACCATGTAGTTATCTTGGCACAGTGAGTGCTGGTCACAGCCTCATGAGAATTAACATGCTAACCAGAAGTCCTCAGCCAACATCCCTCTGAGGTTCTCTCATAGTTAATTTCATTTGACTCAGATTATTTCCTCACTGTGATCCCCTTGGCACTTACATGCTAAGGTTGTACTGTATTCATTTATTCTTGTTGAAATATTGCTCTTTAATTGCTTCTAAATAATTCCATCTCTACATCTATCGTAGGCAGGGTGCTTAATCTGGCAGTGTAGGCAGTTACTGGGTGGTGTTTGTAAGGCACTAAATTGGACACATGATGGGGATTGTGCATACATTTGTGTGTGTTTCTGGGTGGTGAGGCACCTGTCAACACAGAATGTGGCTTTTTTTTCTTGTACTTTCTCCCTAAGCCCATCCTCATCTAGCTCTCAGCTCCCACATGTTGCAATACTTAATACAAGGACCTAGCTTCATGGTCACAGGTTGGCTCTGTAGAATTCTGTTGCTTTCAAGAAAGAAATAGATGTCAATGAAATCTAGACCATGGCACTATATGGGTCCATTTGCTGCTTTATTACAGAGAACCTGTTGCTTTAACAGCCATGCACTGTTATGCTATGCTGGACTCTGATTCTCGCCTCTTGAGCAACAGCCCAAGTGTGAACGTTTTCTTTTTCTTAAGAGTTTGCTTCTGACCTGGTTAGGAAAATTCTGTAATCTAATTGTCTGCCTCTGCTGCACTGACATTTTTTGGGAGATAATGGTCCCTGATGCAGTTCCACAGCCTCACTTTTGGCTAACTTTTCATGTTTACATTGTCTCTGTCTTTTCCCATTAAGGTTGCAAAATCATGAGCAATTGACGAAGCAGCCTAAGACTAGACTAGAAGTATCTATCTTTTGGGAGGAAGCTCTTTCAGGAGTAACACTTTAAAAATAAATATTTTCTGAAGCCATGCAGAAAAACAAAGGAGACAGCAGAGTTCCTCATTCCACAGAAAGTGCTCTGCTGCTGCAGCCTTCGCTGTTCATCAGGGGCAGTGGAGCTATAGTCATAGAAGCCCCAGCGTGGTGGAAGAAAAAGAATAGACACAATGGCTCTGCTGTTTTCTTGTCTTTTCTAAAAATGGTCTACAGACTGTGCCTGAGTTAAGACAAAATGGGATGAATGCAAAGAAATTTTTTGAAGTGTCTTACACTTCTAGCTGTTAAAACATGGGATGGCTTGTTTGGAAAGGCACATGTGAGAGCAGTTTATCATTAATTACTAATGCTACTACAGGACAGGCACACTGACAGGCCACCTGGGAAACGAACCCACCCTGGAGCCTACAGGCAGCCTCTGAATATTGTGGTAGGCACATCTTGGAGGAGTGTGATCTCCAATTTCAGACTGGGCACTGCAGCCAAGACATTGTCATTGAGTAAGCAGATGAAGACCTCATTTTCCCTGTAGCAAAGAGGGAAAAAAATCCAGCTGCATCTCTAAAAAACCCAAAAAACAAAACAAAACAAAACAAAAACCTAGCAGGTGGAAATGACTATTTTAAGTGAATTAAGCCTGTACCTACTTTATTAGCATGACAGTGCCCTGGCCAGCTGACTATATTAAAATGACAGACACACTGACTGCTGAACCCTCTGTCGATAGGTAGTCAGAAAATAATGGCTTTATAAATCTGCATCTACTCAGATCTTTCCAGATCTGCTAAAATTACCAGCACCTTTGTCTAATATTATGACAGTGTTCTCTCCTGATTTGGGTGTTTGATTGGCACGTCAGCATTGGAGCATTATATTTTGCCTTGTCTGTACAATACTAAAGAAATTACCTTACTTCAGACTTAATTTGGTGCCTGTCCCTCCTGCTTTTAAAAGATGGATAGCAGTATAACGCTTAGACATCGAACTTTCTTTTTATCTTCCATAGACACTCTAAAATAGTTTGAATTGAAACAATGAAGAATTCTTCCCCCCTCTTTTAATACAGTGTCTTTCTTTGTGTCAGCTTCCATGTGAAGAGCTTAAAGAAGGTATTACATTTAATCTCCAAAATAAACATGAGAACTATTAGCAATGACCTCCTCTATTGCTAAGAGGATCTGAAGCTTTGGGAAGTGAATCTGTGACAAGCGCACACAGTATTTGAATGCAGTCCTTTCTTGCCTTGAAACCTTTTTTCCCACTTGCTTGAAGCCTGTCTTCCCATAATGAAGACTGCCTGTTACTGGGTCTGTTGAATGGAAATGGAAGGGTAGGACATCTGACCATTTTTCTTGAAATGAGCAAGTGTGGCTTACACAAAGGCAGAGGCTAATGATCCAGATGCTGTCATTGTGCGTATGGATTTCTGGCTTGCTCGCCCCCTGCTTTTGTGGAGCTACTTGCTGGGTTTGACTGCATCTTAGACCCCTAGGTAAGGGTGGGGTGGTGTGAATGAAGAATAACCCTTTTTTCTCAAACACCCGAGGATCAGAGTGATAAGCCAGGTATTAGGCACAGGTTTCTGCTTTTTGGTGATCCACAGGAAAGCCAGTGTTTAAGTTTGCTCATTCCTACTGTGTGACCCTGAGAAAGTTATTTTAATTGTTTGCAGATTTTTTAGATGAAAATGAAATTAAATAACTATCAAGCACCTAATATAATGCCAAACCAACAGAAGTCATTCAACAAATGGTAGATTTGGGTGATTCTGTTCTTATCTTCCATTATTTCTTTATTCTTTTATTCCTACTGGGCAAAATAAGCATTACTCCTCTGATCATTTTCTGTCATGCTCAGTTCCTAAAGACATTCCTGTTGCTCACTGGATTTCTTAGCTTCCAAAACAAATATTTTCTCCCGTATTATTTTAAAATTGCAATTTATGTTATATTGGCATAAAGGCATATACACCAACTGCCAAGAATGGTATCACTGGGCTGGTGTACACTGGGCCATGTGTTCTAAATAACTGTTCCTGTGTTGGTTAGTGCAGGTGAGCTCTTTACCTGTAACACCACATATGGTTGAATTTTAACATAAATTAGATATCACTACCTATTACTAAATACAACTTCTGCAACAGTAAAACAAAGAAATATCATGCATATATAAAGTAGGTTGTTAGATGCTTGCCAATGCAATTAAAGATGATAAAAATGGCTGTATTGTTGGAAAGAATTGCAAAGCTTGAAGAGGTTAATGTGTCTTGAAGAATAAGTACTAGAGAGTCAGGATTTTGATGGTATACAGACTAATGATGTTAACTTTTTATTAAGTTTCTAAGATCTTTGCCAAACTGATATATCCATATCTCAGTCTGAGAGACAAAAAACGAAAAAAATTACATTTGTGCCAGATAATTCTTACTTCTTGCTTTAAAAATAAAATCTCACATGTTTCTGTTTTTAGAACATTTCCAGTTCCTCTTAGGTAAAACTTCATCTCTTTGCTTTGCTGAAGATCTTCTCCCTTTGTGGTGTGTGCATGGTGTGTAGATGTGTCTCCCTAACATGCCTTTCCTGCTCACCTGCCTACCAGCTGCCCTTCCCTAGTCCAAGGGGCAGCCATGGTGGAGGTCTCAGTGTATATGGAGACAGCAGCATATAATCTACATCCAGGTCTCCTCTGGAGAGAGAAACACCCATGTCCAAAATATTGAAATGGGGGACAGAGTGCAATCACTTTTGAAGAAGGAGTCCATTAACTCTTGCTCTAACTTGAGTGAATTTCTCATCTCTCTCTATGAAGTGAGACAGAAACTTCTGGCACACTGCAGATATAGACAAGAAAGAAAAAGTTAGAGAGATGATAGAGGTAACAAGAGTAAAAACAATTTCCATTTGGTAAGATGGGAATTATTAGTTTTTCAGAAAAAAAGAATCTAAGGTGGTCTCCTGAAAATTAAATGGGACATCAGGGTCTTTTTAGTATCACAGAGTGAGATGGATACTGAGTGACAGACTCTTAGGAGAGCTACAACAGAGATTTCCAGATGGTACCAAAAGGTCATCCGTGGTACAGCCAACACTCGATACTATTGTGTGAGAGAGCAGAACATTGAAAGTATGAGCATGAGAGGTCAGCTGGAGGGACCATGGCCCAGCCACACACCCACTGCACAGGACCTGCCCGGCCTGCGGACCTGGACCAGTCTTTCTCATTTCTACTTTGAAACCCTCGCATACTTAAACACACATTTTGTCTCTCCCTGCCAGTGTGAGCTGACCTGTACAAAAGCCTTTGGGAAATTACAGATTTTCCAGAAAGGGCACCCAGAGAAGACAAAGGAGGTATAGATCAGACACAAGATAGGAGTCTTGGATGGCAGACTTAAGGGGTAATATCTGACGCTGAGTGAAATTTTCCAATACAGATTGTCTTAAACTAGAAATGAAAAAGTGCCAGGCACTGTGGTAGGTGCTGGGGTTACAGGATCAGATATTGGGTATGATCTCTTAGAGAGGAGAGAAGCACTTTTTCTTCAGGGTGTTAGAGCAGGGACTGTCATCTATACCTCTTGTCTTCCAGAGTTTAGGGTGGAGAGAAAGTTTAAAGACTTTTAGGAAAATACTTTTAGGTAATACCTAAGGAGACTATTGAAGGTGGGGGACAAAGTTCAGAAATAAATAATAAATAAACACCTAAAGAGCAAGCAGCATTTCCTCATTGATACACAGGGCACTAGCTAGAGATAAAGATAGAGATAGAGATAGAGATGGAGATGGAGATGGAGATGGAGATGGAGATGGAGATGGAGATGGAGATGGAGATGGAGATGGAGATGGAGAAGGGGACGGGACTGGGATGGGGATGGGGACGGGGATGGGGATGGAGATGGAGATGGAGATGGAAATAGAGGGAGGGAAACGGATGGGGTGGGAAGGGAGGAGAGAGAGAGAGAGTTCTGTTCCCTTCCTTTTCCTAAAGCTTTGGGACTTGGCTCTAAAAATAGCAGTGTTTTGAGTCAGCAATACACTCTCAACTCTAACGCAGACTGTTTCTGCTCTCCCTCTGGCTAACTAAGTGGAAAGGAGAGAATGGGAAAATATCACTAAGGAGCTGGACATGCCCCACCAAGCTGTGTGCTTCTTACTGTTAGTGGGATAGTTCAGGCTTCTCCAGTCTGTGTGCACACTGCCAGCTTTAATTACATTTTGAAGACATTTCATTATGACCTATTGAGGTAGATTTCTTCAAAGAAATGAAGCCAGATTTAGAATAGATTTATATTTAAATGCAGAAATAGGCATACAATAATTGTGTTTGAGTTACTGCAAGAGAAAGGACTAAGTTTATGGCTTCGTGTTTCCCCAGGAGGCAGAACACAGTGATCACTTGGGCAGTGGGGGAGAAAGAATGGGGAAGTGACACAGGGAGGGGACAGGCAGGTGGTAACAGAGGCCTTAGGGAGCTATCAATGATTGGGGAAGTATGGTTTAACTCTTCAAAGAAACACTGGGCTGGGAGTCTCCTTATAATACAAACCCCAAAGTTATCCTGCCCGAGGGCCCCGGACTTCATGCACACCTCTCCTGTCAAGGGGCAGTCCGCCCCTGGTGACACTCGGTGCCGTGCTCCCTGCATGTGTGCAGTGGCCTCCAGCAGCTGGTGGCAGTCCTAGACAGTGCAGGGCAGGTACTGGCAGTGGGGACTCCGGAGGGATGCACTTAGGAGGGAAGGTTAGACGGTGGGACAGGCTGCTGCTGGCATCCACCTTGAAGGCAGCATTTGTCTCATTCTGGATGGTCACGTGAGTAAACTTTTGGTGTTTTGAGATTGGCTAAGGTGCCTGATCTTGTTCTTTTGATGAAATAATTCAAAATTAGTTGTCATCACTGAAAACAAGTGCTCCCCAAAATTTTATCAGAAAGAAGTCTCCTGAGGAAAGAAAATCTCTGAAATGGACAGTTCTCATGAGTCTCTCTTTTTTCCCTGCATGATATAGTGATACTGATTTGTGAATTCTAAAGAAATAGTATATTTCAATTTTGTTCACAAATTCTAGCAAGGAATAATGTTTTGGGCTATGAATAATTAAAGAACCATTGAATATAATATATCATATGTCTGTAAGAAGAGAACTTTTCAGGTGTGTGTGTGTGTGTGTGTGTGTGTGTGTGTGTGTGTGTAATCTGTCTGGAAACAAATGATGCTTAATTATTTTAAAATAATTAGAATACAATCTCAAACCAACCATACAAAAAGACTATTATCTGCAAATTTCGTATAGCATTGATGTATATATATATATATTTGTTTGTTTGTTTGTTTGGTACCTGGGATCAAAGTCATGACCTCACATTTGCCAGGCAGGCACTGTGCTGCTGAGCTATATCCCTAGTATCACTGACATATATTTTTGATAAAATATATCAAGTATGTTTCACAATGCTGATGACAATGACTCTTGTATTCTACATACTCATCAAATACTCTATATAGTCATCTGCTGAATGAATATATTAATGATTGAAACTTTTTCTAGAGGTGAAGTTTTTGAAGAATTAACCCCTTGTTAGTGAGAAAAAAGGGAATGAATAAGGAAAGGATTGTAAGTGAGGAGGGGCTGAAGACTTGGAAGTCATGAACAAGTTCCTTTTCTGAGGTACAGTACAGATACAGTGGCACCTCGGTTCACAAACTCTCCATGATTCTGGTTAGAACTGAGTTGGATAAGAACTGATAAAATTAGGTTCAATGTTGTCCTTATGGGGAAATTGGATTTGGTTCTTTTCCATTTAGGTTTGCAACTGGAATTTTGTAGAGAATTGAGGTACCTCTGAATATCCCCACTAAGAGACCTTGAGTTCAGAGCTGGATGCATACACAGAGAGATGGTATAGGCTTTACTATTAGCAAGCTTCTTAACTAATAAAGTTACAGCTCAGAAATGTTACTTACCAAATGTAACAAGCCACTCATTTATCCATCTATCTCTTGATAAATACTTAGATATAAATATGCTCTCATAATGTGTGGTATTCAGTAATATTATATGAAAATGATGTCAAAGGAGATAAATACTTGAATGTCATGAAACCCTATACTCACCAGTGTTTTTAGGCATCATTGCATACCATGAATAAAGCTCTACTATGTATGATATAGTGTGTGGGCTAGAGTTGGCAAGCTATGGCCCACAGACCAGGTGAGGTCTATGACCTGCTGGTATAAGAACAGTGTCAGTGGCCATTGCTTTTTGTATTATCTACAGTTGCTTTAATAATCACAATGAATGACAGAGTTGAGTTGTGGTGGCGAAAACCAATGTCCCTGTACTATAACACAGGAGAGTTTGCCAGCCCCTGTTGTAGAAAATTACTATAACACACTTTTATTTTAAACATGGGGCATCACACATGGAAGTTCTTTTCACCCTAGAAAAACAGTCCAGAAGCCTGCAGGTTATGGTTCAATTCTTTCCCATACATCCATTATTCTTATAGGTTATTTCTAATATTATAATCTTTTCTTCTAAAACCCCATTTGGTATAATTTCTCCTAGATTTAGCAATTTGTGATTTTCATTTTGTTTCCTTTTCCCCCCTCTGCTTAAATATGTGTGATGTCAGGACAAGCCTCGTGGTTAGTGACAACCAAATCTAAGGCAAGCTTAGGCCTTTTTGTCCAAAGCCAAAAAATGGGGAGGGGGAAATGATGACAATATTTTTTCCTAAAGAGATTCCCTAAAGAGATTCTGAAAGGGTCAGAAGAGACTATGGAATGGGGAAGTTAACAAGCCTCACAGCTGAGGTCTGTTTGGATGGATGCTGAACTCTGTGAGACTGCAACGCGGCTTTCTTTCTGCAGTCCACGCACCCCCTCCATGCTGGAATTAGTGCTAGGAGGCATGACAATGGCCGAGTGCAGGTCAGTGAGGATGAGTCAGGAGATGGAAAACTTATTTCTGTAAGAGTAAAGGAGACCGAGTTAGTTTATCTTAGAAAAGAAATAAGTTAAGACAGACTGAGATCGCATCTTATATTTTTAAGAAGGTCCATGAAAGTTAACACTTAGATATTCCCAATACTTAAACTCTAGAATGATGCTTACAAGATCCTCCATAATGATGATTATGACATTATTTGAACCACATAATGGTTTCTTCTTAGTTTTCTGAGTAAGTAATGAAGTTATGTTCTGCTATTACAAAACAGTCATGACTTTTGCCAACAACACTGTTCCAGTGTGGGTTACATGAGGCACCATGCCACAGTAAGAACTGCTACAATGCCATTCAAAATTGTCATGCTAGATCTTATAATTTATAGAAAATGTTTTAATGGAAATCAGACTTGGAAACAAATATAAGACAATGTCTTTCCATGTATATGCTACACTTTTGCTAAGAAATCTTGATAAATAGAAATAATCTTATTTAGACATTTTATTAGGAAAATAACTACTACTATGACATTTTGTAAAATCTACTTTTAAGTCAGAATAGTTTTACATCTATATACTCAATAGAAGGTGTGTTTATATTTTGTATGGGGCATAGCTTTTTATGTTATTTTAACATTTTCCTATATATTGAATTTATATATTTTTAAAATTATGACATTAGATGATTGTAAATGTTGTTTCTTAACTGGTACAAACCTGATACCTGCCATTTTTTCCAAGTATTTTGTATTTTTTAAGCAAAAAAGAACATTGACATAAGTTTAAAATCAAATTGATTTTTTAACAGAAATGGCTGAAAAAGATAAATTATGTCATTAAGATACTAAGAAATTCACGGTTGTTTACTATTTTTCACAATTTTAAATATTTATCTTGATGTACATATGGTTACTTCAATTTATTCTGTTTTGAATAAATGAAACCTGTTTTTAATATGTAAAAAAAAGACAGACTGGGTATAAGTTTTCTACCAGTTAAATCTGTTATGATATAAAAATAAGCATTTTTGGTTGGTTAATATGTAAGACAGAAAATGATGTGATAAATTTTGGTTACAAATGACAAGATCACAAGAACTAGTTAAGCCTAATAAATGTGGTTTTTGGCTCAGGGAATCCAAGGAAGAGTTGAGCAATGAAGTCTGGGGAATTCAAGATTGCAAATGGGACTTGGGAAGACTCTTAACAAGCTCCTGGCTTCTGGCTGGACCCTTCCTCCAGTTTATATAAGCAAACTTTCTTCTTTGCCCATTCAGCCTTACCTTCCCTCCATAGCTTTTGTATGGCTGCTGAACATTTAATAGTTTGCATTGGCTGCTCTTGGCTGCTGGATAAAGATTGACCTCAACCTCTTTTTATAATCATAGAGAAGAGAAAATTCTGGGGTGGGGGTTTATAGCACCACATTGATTAAGTTATCTGCCCTTGGGCCAGTCACTTGGACCCTGTGAGGGAGGCTATGAGGTGATAGTCATAGCACTGTACCCTGCGTTGACCATCACAATGGGGGAAGGGACTCTTGGACAAAGGGAAAACTGGAAGAAAATTTTAAGTGACCTCTGTATTGTTTATCTTCACTTGGAAAACTCCAGATGAAATTGCTTGCTCTGCACCATGAAGAACTTTGGTTAGAGAGAAATAAGATTATTCTGACATTAGAGCTTATAACACACTGGGATATGTTCCTGAAGAAAAGCAGTAAAATGTCTTTTCTTAGAAGCTTATAAAAATAGAAGTGATTTCTCATCAGCTGAGATGCAAATAGTTTTCAAAATGGATTAGACACACATAAATTTTGTTTAAAGTGCAAACTCTTAACAAGATCCTGCCTCTTTTGCCAATAAATTTGCTTCACTTATAACATTTTGGTACAACTCAACCAATATTTATTAAATGTCCAATAGGAGCAGAGCATCAGGTTAGAGCTAAAAGGTTTGTATTATGTGGGGAGATTTAGAAAATTGAAAATATCTATTACATGTGATTGGTTAAGGCAATCATCACAAAGAAGATTCAAGCTCATTGCTATGGGATTTTCTGAGTAATGAGCAAGTGTTCTGGAAGGGAAAGGAAAAGAGGAGAGGAACAGATGGGAGAAGGGAGATGCTAGCAGCAAAATAAGAAAACAAGGAGTAAAGCATTTGCAAAATGGTCTTAGATATATAGGCTGAAGTTTGAAATGATCTTTAAATGTGAGGAGGATTTTAAAAGTAGACATGGCTGAAAAGTCATTTGGGGCCATCACAATGGCCTGAATCATGATTTGGATCATCTTCAGGGATGCAGCAAGTCATCCTTTTAAATGAAAAACTATGGTACAAGGAGAGAAGAGATAATAGAAAAGATTACCAAAAAAAGCAGGGGTCATTCTGCTAAAGGCCTTAAAGGCTGAGTTTTAAAATTTTATTTTAGGAAGATTAGCATGGTAACACTGTGAACCGAGATTAGTGTGGTAATGGTGAATGTTGTGAGCTGTAGGAGGGAAGAATATGGAAAGCTTGAAGGTCTTTGCAGAGACCTATGGGACAGATCCTGGGTGATTTATTGGATGTTGGCAGTGGAATGGCAAGAAGGATGCAGGTGTGGGGGAGAAGGTAAAGGTATAGTCTATAGAGCTTACTGATTAATGAGTTTGTGTGCTGTATACTTTGAATACAACAAGTGTTTATCATAAAAATAGCATTCATCAGTTTCCTATGAAGCATTTATAGTGGTACCTTTGTTCACAAACTCAATTTTCTCTACAGTTCCAACAAACTGAATCAGATTTGCCCATAAAGTGAACTAACCGTTGAATTTGATTGGGTTCTCCTCCAGTTTGCTTTGTGACCAGAATTATGGGAAGAATTAAATTTGTGAGCTGAGGCACCACATGTACTTTGAAACTTTATGTCATCAAATAAATGGGTCAGCTTTTGTCCCCATTTTGCATATGAACAAGCTGAGGTGTGGTGCTTCTGATTAACTAACCTGAAGCCACATTGTAGGAGGGTAATTGCCACTTACTCGCAGTTTTATTTGGTTAATTATGGTCCAAAAATATTAAATGGAAAGTGCCAGAAATAACTGAGTAACAAATTTTGAATTGAACCCCATTTTTAATAGTGTGATGAAATCTCATGCTAACCCACTCTGAGTTTCTTGGGAGGTAAATCATCCCTTTGACTATGCATATCCAGTGTGTATGTACTATACAGCCATTAGTCACTCAGTGGCCTTCTTGGTTGTCATCTCCACTATCCCAGTATTACAATGATGTCTTCTACTCATATATAAGGTTTATTACTCTCTGAGGTTTCAGGCATCCAGAATGTCTCAAAAGGTGCCCTGCAGAAAGAGAGGTTACTGTAATCTTCTAGTATAACATTTTGAACTCGGGATGTCTGGCTTTAACACACATATTCCTAACTACAAGGACATTTTCTCCCTTTGAAGAAGGGTAGAGGGAAAAGGTTAAGAAAAAAGATTTCAACCCTACTGGACTGGGACATGTTCCAGTCAGGCACTGCAGCATAATAAACTACACAAGACTTAGTGGCTTAAAATACCAACCACTTTATTGTAGCTCATGATTTTTTTCGATTAGAAACTTGGCTAGGCAAGGCTTCTGTTATGTAAGACATTGACAGAGGACATTAGGTGGGGTTCAGCTGGCAGATGGGCTGGTCGAAAAGAAGCGAGGTAGCTCCACTCTTCTATCTGGTACCTTTCCAGAGGTTGCTGAGGGTCTAGGTTCATTTGGACTGTTGACCACAGCCCTACAAATGGTACTGCCAACAAGGAGGTCTCAGGCAGTCAGTGGATTGTTTTTGTTTGTATGTAGACTTTGTACACATGCCATCATACCAAATATACTTTCATATATAGCTTTGCTTCTTTGATGCAGCATTATTTCAGTGAAAATCTCTGCTGCTGCCACACATACTTGTAGTTCATTCCTTTTCATCACAGTATAGTGTCACATTCTGTAAACGCACCACTATTCAGTTATCCGTTCTGCTGTTAATTGATATTTGGCTGGTTTCCAGTGTGAACTATAATGAGTAGGTGCTTGTATGAATACTCTTGTGCGTTTCTTTGGGTGAAATATGTTCACATTTTCATTGAGTATATTCCTAGCAGAATTACTGTCATAGAATATGCTTCTGTCAGCTAATGGTTTTCCCTCTTATTTGCAAAAATATACAGTATTAACAGCAGTTTATAAGAATTTCAGTTGCCGTGCATCCACTGGTAATATCAAATATTGCTAACTTTATCTATCTTAGCTTTGTGGAAGGAATTATTTTGATACAGATTGACCTAAACTCTGAGAAAAGATGCTTGTGTCTTGTCTAACTCCCATCCATTTCATCATTTTCTGCTAGCTTTTTCTTTTCCTGACAGATTATTGGAAATGCCTGTCTGATTATAGCATTTGTGTCTTTCATAGGGAAATATGGAATGTGTATCTCAAAACTCTATTGAAGCTTTAAGAGACATGATTCAGATGGACCTCTCCAGATATTTCACTGAAGGTCTTCCTCACAGCTTTAAGTCAAATGACATTAATTCCCTTTTACTGTGTGTGTTCTTTTGTAGGACCAATAATATCAACATCCATCACACTACCACTGCATGTTAAGAATAATTTAAGGTGAAAACTTGAATTTTGGATATTTTGCAAATGTTCAGATTTAGTTCAAACTCATCCAGTATGTTTCCTTCCTAAGGAAGAGACTTGAGATTAAATTTGGGTTCAGTTGCCAGGAAGTCATGAAGAAAGTGATCTATATATGTAGATATAGATATAATGGAAATCATCTCCTCAAATTGCAAATGCAAAAGAGCTGTGTCTCTACATGACCCCACTGAATTGAATGTTTGGAAGTAAGTTTGTAATTTAGAAATGGTAAAAATATTTTTTTGTAAAAATTTATGCCCTCATCTTGTGTGTGTCTGTGTTTTTTTTTTCTTTTGCATTTTCTTCCCTTCCAGGGCTGTGGGAAGGCTAGATAATATAAGGAACTCACTTCATGCAGTGACCAGGTCATGCTGTTGTGGTTGCTACTAATGATGATGACACAGGAGATAATAAAATCTATTCCATTAAGATATTTTCAAATATATAATTAATTGGGTTAGAATATGTAAGGCCCTTCTGGAAAGTTTGACATACAGTGATCCTCAGAGCACAGATTTAAAGGAAGCCAGGCCAGAGAGGATAAAAGCAGCAGCCAGTATGACAAAGCAAGAGATAAGAAAAGTCTTCTCTGCTCCCCTCAGATGCCCTTCCAGGAAACTAGAGATTTAACTTTCTTGGACTTTCTGCAAAAAATGTTCTGCAACTGAACTTGAGCAACTTGGAGTGTGTTTCTTCTACTTGCAAAGAAATGAGCCCTGACTTGAACAGTCCCTTTGGTAGACATGTCATACATTATAGTAGTTCTTGTGACCCTCTCCTCTCTGCAACTAGATTATAAAATCCTTAAGGGCAGAGATGTCTCTAATATGTCTTTGTATTCTGCCTTGCACTCAGCCCAGGGTGGGGAAAATGTCATGTTATCCTGCTGATTAAGTCCATTAAGGATTCAGGTTGCACAACTCTCCTAATGGGCAATGGAGTATAAATTCTGCAAGTGAGTTTAATGTTCACCAGAAGCATTGACAGCAAATGTAGAGGCAATGCCCTTTGGCCAGGCACAAAATACAGGGGAGAGAGCAGTTGTTTTTCTCACTCTCTGTGAATTACCCTCAACTAAGTTCTCACCTCAGGAACAAGTTGCTATTTGTTTGTTCTCTGATAGATTTCTTCTCAGCCTTGGTAGGAAACCACCAACTGAGTTAGAGAGTCCAAATTGGGGCATAGACTTTCAAGAGGGGACACAAAGTTGTCAGTTCCACCAGAATATCAAATTCTGTGGGACATAGGCATCTGCGTAGCAGATCACTGTGGATATGATTGCAAATTCCACATAGAAATATTTATAGGATGATCTGCTGTTCTGAGTACATAGCTAAGAATTAGTTTGTTGAATAAAACTGTGTGTCAGAGCAAACTGATTTAAGAATCTGAAACCAAGTGGGAGGGACCATCTCCCTATGCATTTGGAAGGAAACAGAGATACTTCTGTGTGTTTGTAGGGTGACAGTAGTGTCCCTTTTATTAAGGGTATTTAAGGCTTCTTAAATACCTTCTTGTGAGACACTTCAATAAAACTGCCCATCAGCAAGTTCCTTTAGACCAGTGGTGGTGAACTTATAGCCTGTGTGTAATTTGTTTTTCTTTTGAGACAAAATATGTAAGGTATGAGTTGCTTTTTTGTAAGCTAAAATCTCAGTATTTAGTTTTAATTGAAGTGTTGGTGCTTTGTGATAAATAAGATGGTTTTGTATTGCAGTCTGGGCCCTCCTCTCTAAAAGGTTCATCATCCCTGCTCTAGACTAATGAATATGAACAGCGTACACAGCCCTTGATACTAGTTCGAGAATGAAGTTCTAGAATCCCAATTTAGTTCCTTTAAGAACTGTTATAAACACCATTATCACATGACTTTTTCATCCAGGAAAGATTCCTTTTCATACAAACACATTCTTCCAACTTTCTCTCTAGTCATAGTTTTTAAGAGTCATGAGAGAATAAAGAACAGCATGGACCAGCACCAGGGATTGAGCATTTAGTAGGAGTTGTTAGGGAAGGAGAAACTCTTAAAACTCTTCTACTTTACACCTTTATATTACTATCAGTGCCACTTGGAGGGGGGAAATTTGGGCAGGAATATGTACCTTCTACTCTTT
Source organism: Hydrochoerus hydrochaeris (assembly GCA_004027455.1). NCBI lineage: Eukaryota > Metazoa > Chordata > Mammalia > Rodentia > Hydrochaeridae > Hydrochoerus > Hydrochoerus hydrochaeris. The sequence continues at coordinate 66,885 of PVLA01004774.1, forward strand.
TGACACAAAGCACCAGAAGTGGCTGGACAATGTCTTCAGAATTTTGCTACATATTAAAACCACTTGGAGATCTAAAAAAAAAAAACCTCCCATCCCAGAAATTTTATTGAAATAGTCTGGAGATAGGTAATACAAGCATGGAGATTTTAAAAATAGTCTTATCCTGTTCTGAAAACCTTAAATAGGAAAATCTTTTTGTAATGTCTAATAAAATATAAATGAGTGTGTCAGTTAGTCCATTTTAAGCAAATATTTACTATGCACATACTCTGTGAAAAGCCATATATTCTTTTAATGCAAATAGAAGTAAGAAAACATATATCAGGCCCTAAGTGACTTGCAGTCAAGTGTGAGGGGGTGCTAGATAGATGGACAAATACATGCAATTCAATTACAAACAGATTGAATGTCAAACTGTGACAGACACAAAATTGGAAATTGGCTCACAGCAAAGAGAAATACAGAAAAAAGAGAAAGCAAACAGAGAACATTTTGTGGAGGAATTCTCAATATGTGAAGCAACAAATGACTGATATTTCTGAGACTTAAATGTCCAGGCATAAAATGAGGGATGTGGACTGTAGGAAAAAAGAGTTTGGTATATTGTTAGAATACTTGTGGTTCCATGCACATAAATAGCCTATGCAAATGGAGTCTGTTTCATGCATGGTCCAGCATAAACCAGTACAATTATTTTTCTATCTTTCCCACCTCCCTTCATTTTTCCCTCCTGTCTGTTCACATCAATCCATCCACTTAACCTACAGAGGACATTACAATATTATCTGTTATTGTTCAGGTGAGTAATCAGATTTGAAGACTAAAGTGACTTAATCACTGACTGCACTTCTAATTTACTACGTGGTTTGTACCTTACACATCACTGATGGGTTTTATGGTTGTTGTACTTGTGTGATTTATTCTTCTCCCACTTGGTGAAGTACAAATGTATTGAAATAGAAGTGACTAGTTTATTTGATTTCAAAATTATACTTGAAGGAAAAAATAAAGAGACAACAATTAGAGTCACCCTATACCTCAATTTATTGTAGCATCAAAGCTAAATTTTCAGTAAATGCTGTAAGTGAGATAACAGCTGCTTTCCATAGAAATAATAGAAATAATGGTGCCAGATGAGCCGTTGTTCTGAAGTTTTACTTTAGGACTGCATTAGTATGACAAGTGAGAAGTAAGAAATTCACTTTCAGAACTGGAAAATGCCATCGGATATTCCAAAATGTAACCTTTATCTTTGATTTGGCTTTGATCTTAAGGGGAAATTTTAACAGACTGCTAAGGTTCAGACCATTCCTCTTGAGTTCCATTCCACTGTTCTGATCTGGTTATGATTCGGACTACCTTGCTATTACCAGTCCATAATTTTCTAGGTCTACACTAAATCTATTACAATTTAAACAATAGCATTTTAAATGAATGTTTATTTCTTTTTACTTTGCATAGCAAAATATTACAGATGTTTGTCTTTGTACAAGAGGCACATGAATATTTAGAACATAAGTGCTTCTGTATGAGGGTATGATAAGAAACAATTTGATGCTTCAAGCATCACTGATCAATTAGAATTCAGTAGTACTGCTTCTGTCCATTCACTTTTGAACTCAGAAGTTTTACTTCATCTGCTCTGTCTGTTTTTCCAGCTTAGTGTCTGCTGTGTTCTTGGAGGGCTTTCAGGCCAATCAAATTACAGAGAGAGAGAGAGCAGAGGTTGTGAGGATAGATGAAATTGGCACTCGTGGGTTTCTAATGTCCTCAGTACACAAAGAGGATAAATGTTTGGGTTACTTTTGGTTCTGCTTGATCTGTGATCCACCCGTTTGACGCACCATATTGATGGAGTGGATAATTGGAAGTTTGTACGATAGGTTTCCATATGCTTATCATAAAGAACAGATGTAAGTTGATTTCCTGTTGAAATTGTGATTTGAAACTGAACAATGTATTTAATCAGAAATGTCTTTATTATTCATAAACCTTCTCCAATCTATTTCCATGTGTTTACTTCTAAAAGCAACTGCCTTCTCAGGACTGATAAAGTCTGTTGTTTGAATCAGAATGTTAACCAGAAAAGGTTATCCATCCCATCCTATGTGGCCTAATTAGTGTCAAATGGGGAAAATGTCTGTTAAAGATTACAAGTTGAAATACAATAATCTAAGTCACTGACCCTCTAGAGGATAAAACTACTGCAAGCTCTGCCAAACATCCCCATGGCTGGGAAGATGGTACCAATGGTGAGTTGCATTGATATGGAGATAGTAGCTAGAAGCAATGTGATGAGTATTTTCAGTTTACATGCAGTGTCCATTTCCAGTGTCCATTTCTATGTGCTCAGCTGTGCCACAAGGGATCGAGAGTTAAAAATTATCTTTCAAGACTCCTTTGTAATTAGAGTTCTGGATGCAAATTATGTGCCTCCAGTTAGACCCACTTAAGTAAGATTTCAAACGAGCTGAGGTTAAGACTGTTTTTCTGCTGCTTTTCTTGATGGTGAAATGAATGTTCTTGGTGGTGTGGGCTATTATAATTTACTTTTGTAAGTGCTTGAGAATAGTTGGGGCAGCAATAGTGCTAGTTCTTGACCTCTAGTTACAGCTAGTTTTATGTCTCTGTACTCATTTATTCAGAGAAAGGGCCAGTTTTCTGGTCCACCACCCCTTGTAGGAATTTTTGGAGCAAGTAATCTACATTAAATCCCATTCTACTTGAAAAATTAGGTTTCTATTGCTTGCAACCAAACTTGACTGATAGCAAAACAGAAATAACCACAGAAATCAAAAGTTATAGTTTATTGAGTACCTATTAAATGCCAGACAGATTGAGCTTCTGTGAGATTAACTAATTTATATAAGGTCACAAAGGTCATGAGTGACAGAGGCAGCATTGGAATTCGGGTCCATCTGTCTGCAAAGCTAGTTTACAAAGTTTAAACATTTTAATATGTCTGTTTCTATTCAGAACCTTGGACATCCTAAAGGGCCAGCAGTTTATAAAACCTAAAGGTGAATGAAGTAGGTAACATAAAAGAACACAGGATAGGTACATGGTATGCAATACATGAGCCCTTGACTATAGAATAGTGACCTCACCTAAGCAAGTCCACACCAGCTTCCACTACTGCGGCGCTGCCTGGGATACTCGGGTACAGATTCAAGTCCCAGAAAGCAGAAGTGGGGCTTATCTCAGTTACATTTGCCATCACAGCACTGGGCTGGGAGTTAGTGCCTTAATAGGGTGAGTTTTATATTTCAGACCCCTTGATCTTGTTCGCACATATTTCAGAAAACATTGGTATTTCTAAGTCTCTTAGAGATTGAAACAGACCTTGCAAAGACAAAGGGCATTATTTGGCTGACTGTTTTGGTATTTTCTGCCATAGCCTAAAGCCAGAGACAGGAGAGGGGGAGCAACAGGGCAGGAGCCTCTCTGCTCTTCCCGGGTCACTGGAGACTCTGAAGAACAGTTCCATGTTCTTCACTGAGTACATGGGCCTGAGATCAGCCTGCAGGAAGACATGATGTGCGGGTCCACCGTGCACAGGCAGCATTGACTGGAGACATCTGTGTGGGAAGATGAAGCTGCCGGGCCCATGCAGGGGAGAAAGAACTTCACCTAGAAGAGAGAGTAGACTAATGAGTGGAAGTTATGCAAAGGCAAAGGGGCTCCCAAAAGGAGCTTCCCAGAACAAATGAGGCCCCTCTAAGAAGGAGCACTGCTTGAGAAGGTGTTTGGTGCAGAGATGTACCAGCTGCTGGAGGTTTGCTGAAGGTGGGGTTTGGCTCCATGAAAGTTATAGAGATGACATCTGTCACTAAAAATGTACTATCATCGTTGCGATGTCTCCTCTCTAGCTCACTGACTTGTGCTCTGGGGCATCATTCGTTGAGCCTGAGTCTGTGGAAGCAGCCAGCTTAGATTTAAATCCTGGCCCTGCCACTTATTTGCTGTGTGTTGAAGGGGTAGTGCCTTGAAGGAGTGGCACTCCTGGCAGGGAGAGGAAGCTTTAGGAGGTGAGGGCCGCTGGAGTTTTAGGTCGCTGGGTGTGTGCCCTTGCAGGACATGATGGGACCCTGGTCTCTTTTCTTTCTCTTTGCTTTCTGGCTGCCACTGAATAAGCAGGTTGTTCAACTACATCCTCTCTGTCTGCCACCCTGTGCTGCCTTGTCATGTGCCCTAAACTTACAGGGCAAAGTGATGGAAACTACTGAAAGCACTAAGTAAAGCATCTTCTTTATCTCTGCTATTTGTTACAGTACTGAAGAGCTGGCTAACACATTAGTTTCTCCATCTATAAGATGAAGGAAAATGTAAAATCAAATAATTCAATTTATGTAAAATGGATTCATCTTTTTATTCTGACAGTGGCGATTGGCCCTAGAGCTCTCAAACAGTTCAGTGGGAAAAAAATTGCAAAAGGACCCCACCCTCACATCTTCACTCTAATATCTTAAGAGTCAGGGGAACTCAAGGACTCAAACTTTCAGCACCACTGGGCCTAGCCAAAGGGTTGCTTCAAAATAGCGTTAGGAGTCCCTGGAAGAAAAAATTCTCTAAGACACCCATTGCAAAGTGTTCAAGCAGCTGTTGCCATTCTGCGCATGCACACCGAATGGCTGCTCACGACACTGGAGGATGTTAAAGAAAGAGGAGGGAGCCAGAGGCCACAGCTCATACAGGGGTCATGCTTGCATATGTGGTGAGAGAAGGGTTGGGGTGCCACAGCTCTGGACTGATTCTGTGACAGTCCCTCTCTTTTTACCTTCTGCATCAGTCAAAAATCTTACTGTTATTTTAAAACTGTAAGCCAGAAAATGAACATGGCTTGTCTTTCTGCCTTAGCATAATAAGTAATTGAAGTTTACATAAAGACTTGGCTTACTTTGGTTGTTTCCCTGTTGGGTATATGATGTCCAAATTTAATTAAAGTGCATGCTGTGGGCTAAAAACTCCTTTCGTGAGAGAAAATGATGGGGAGGCCCAGATATTCTTTATTAGGTTTGTGTCGATTGAGTGAAAGCATGTGCTCTGATTGAGTTCTGTTGGAATGAGCCATGCATTCTTCCATGCCACCTGGCTGTGAAACAAACATGGAGAATTTGGCTTGGACATAAATAAAACCTCATATTAGGGAAATGGAGCTGCATTCCCCATGAAAGCATGGCAGCTTCAGGCCCCTTTATTGTCCTCCCTCCTGCCAACACCCTGTGTGCCTCATTCTTCCCAAAAAAAGAGAAATAAAAAAATAACAGAAATGGAGGCCAGAATTTCTTCTTTTGAAAAAAAATTCTTTCCTAGCAGGGCATACTGACTGAACCATGCCAAATGCTAAGTGTAAGAGGACTTGGAATGGGAAAGAAATGGCTACTTTAAAGAAGCTAAAAGTATTAACACAAGGTGGAAGTCATAGGCCATGCATCCTGAATGCTTCAGAAAAGAATTCCAGGTCATTAAGCAAGGCCAACTATCATCACAGAGGGAGGCAGTGAGCTCAGGGCTGCGGACACTGGCCTGTCTTTGTCTTGGGAATTAGCTTGCTGAGTAGTCTCCAGGAGCTTAATTAAGTCTCTGGATTCCTCTTTTGACAAGTCTAGAATACAAACAGTAATCACCATAGCCCAGTGCTGCTAAATTCCTGCTATAGTGGAACATTGCAGAATCAAAATTTTACCAAAGAGCTGACAATTTTAGAAGAGAGAATAGAGTGCTGATTAGGGCAGAGGAGCCAGGAGGCTCACTTTGCAAGGTTCAAGACTTGCTAAAGGCCATAGAAATTATGGACAAGGGAGGAGAGTTGTGTTATGGTTATTTGGAAATTCTTGACTCCATACAAGACCAGAGAAACTCAATCAGTGGGGTGGGAGTAGACAGCAGAAAACCCATCTCAGTGGTTTGGGTGTGTCATTCTGATTTATCTTACCTCAGATATAGGTACCAGTGAAAGACATTTGGAATTTAAGAGAAACATCACTGGGCAGGATGGGGGCTTATCACAGGCTGTGTTAGAGATGAACATTGGGAACTGTGGCAGAAACACTGATACAAAGGAATCATTTCTGAGAAACTCGCACTTCAAAGGAAATCGCCCACAGCACAGGGACAGATGCAGAGCTGAATGAATAATGAAGAATACAATAAAGACAAAATCTGATAGGGATTTGAATTATATGCAAGGGAAGTACTTCTGAGGAAGAGGAGATGCAAGGGAGGGTTTGGGACAAATTGAAGAATTCATAACCAGAATTGCTCACGACTTGTATCCCTTAATCTTAGAAAATTCAGAGGGTCTATGAGAAGGTGGTTATGGAAACTATAACATCAAGGCCATTTTTTCCTGTAATTTGAGGTAACCTGTCTTTGGGACCACCCAGAGGTTCTTACTTTCTATTTTTCCCAGTCTCTACTCCAGTGTAGGAAAACTCTAACCTTGATGATGCCGTCTGCAGACCATGGACAAATGTCCCATGATCACTCACAAACTTCCCATGATCACTCACACAGAGCCAGGCATAGACCTACCCCACAGCATGTACAGTATTTCCTGTTTATAGGTTTGGAGTGTCTTCCCCAGCCTTCCTTTCACTAACAGTGATCTAAGGGAGTTATGCCCTTCAAGCCTTGCCACATTTGTCTAAGGAAGCATCAAGGCCCCTCCACACCACCATCAGTGTGTTTGACAGATGGAGGGTGACTACAAAGCAGAATGACCAAGTTGGGGAGAGGTTGGAGAGTCATCATCCCCAGTGCTGATGTGGCCTCTCTGCCCCCAGAGGAAGACTGACAGTGTCCCCCAGCCTGAATGTATGTCTTCCAACCACAGCAAGCCCAGGGCTTTCCACTGTTCTCATTCCATCTGACTTTACAAGACGTGTGAGGCAGGACTACCATGCAGGAAAAGGCATCAAGTGGCCTTTCTTGTTTGATTGTCCCCACTTTCTTATAAGCTTTCCTCCACCCTCAATACTTATAGGGGACTCAAATTATGTGTGAGAAACAAGCATTATGCTGTGCTCAGAATTACATTTCCTATCAAACTCTGGCCTACTTTCTTTTCATGAGGTTTAAGAGTTTCTGTTCTCTCCTTTGCAATGCTTTTTCCTGGAAGGCTTCTGCATCCACAGGCAAACAGACCCTGGGTGGCTGTCCTGCTGGGCTGAAAGCCAAATAGATGGGCAAGCTGGGACCCTGCTGCCTAGAATGTTACCTGCGCTGGGTGGACTCATTGCAAGTTTTCCATTAAATTTCATTAGGTCCCATTTTTAGACTTGCCTCATTTTCTTAGACCATTGGGAACAATGACCAGGTGGCTGTGGTACTCTCTCACCCTTACACAGTCACATTATTTCTCAAAGAATCAATCCAACTAGAGCAGGTAGATTAAAAATAGAAAGATGCACTGGAATTGCTGATCATGAGAGCTTGCAGAAGGTCCTTCCCCATTTTACTAAAAGTCCCATCTCTCAGTTACAGATCAGGGTGCCTTGACAGCACGTCTTCTCTTGCTTCATTCTTCTGGGCTCCTTTTTTCCTGTTCTTTCATGCACAAACTTCTCCCAGACTTCCACTCTTACACTGAAGCATATTGGTCTTGTGTGCTGTGTTGAAGACTGGAACAGAGTATATTGGCATTAAAACAGTAGATCTGGCAAAGTCTGGAGAGAAATTGTATGAATTAAAGGAAGGGATAGAAAGAACTGGCAAGAAATCCACACTTCATTGTGCCTGCTGAATTTCTAGAGATTCTGCGGTCTTCACTGGAGCTACGTATCAAGACAATATGTTAGGTTCTCCATGGACTCATACATAACATGGCAAGGCTCCATTATTAATCAGGGAGATATGCAAAGAAAAATAAAATAGCCATGGCAGTATACATTTTGATAAGGATTTCTTTTTACTTGTGAAAGACATATCTGTTACAACCTTGTAGCCTTTTCCTAAGAGACATATGTATTTTAGAGTCAATTTCGGTGAGTAAATTATGGAGGGAAGATGTTTAATACTTAAAATCTTATTATATTGCCAATTTATTTCTTTGGATTCCTAACCAAAAACTGTTCCATCTCTTGCCAAGTGAAAATTTCTTTCATGTATTCTTCCTTGGTTAAAATTCTTTTTTTAAAATTGCCAGTATGATGATTCATACTGACTGTTTTAAACAACAGTAGAACTCACTCTAATGGATGAAAATGTACTTCAAAGTTGCCTTCTTTTCTAAGTGGCCCGAAGGTGGCTTTGCGGCAAACAGTGCCTTTGGGATATATAAGAGCCCTAAGAATGCAGAGACAACTTAAGAAAACCTATTTTCTTTGCTGTCTGCTCAGTATTTTGGAAGACAAGAAAGACGAGCCTAAAGAAAGGCCAGCTCGGCCAAGATTACAAAAGATGCCCTATCTGGTGTGATCATGTGAGTCTCAAAATAATAAAAGCTTTGAAATCATTGTAGCTTATTTCCGGACAATGGAGGGAACAGTGGCAATAGTTCAGCATTCTGTCCCCATTTATTTCAAGAAGGATAGATAGTATCACAGAAAAACAATCCATACAGGAACCCTTGAACAAACAATTACAAGCATCATAAAGCAAGCAGGTCTGGAATCGATCCCAGCAACCATTTCCCATCCTCACTCTTCTTTAACTTCACCTATTAGGTGGTTTGCGGATTCACCCTTCTATGAGTGTTCTTAATGGTACAGTATCAATTTCCCCAGGTAATGAATGTCTGTACCTGTTCCCCCCTCAATAAAGCAAAATATCACATCGTTAAGTTGTTTTTCTCTCTGATCCATGGTTAGATGAAGCAAAAGAAGGAGGGGAAAAGGAAATTGGTTCTCTGTGTACCTGTCACACACACACACACACACACACACACACACACACACACACACACACACCGAGAATCTTAAAAGTTAAAAAATAAAAACAGTCTTCTTCACTAGGTCATTTTTCCCCAGAGGAGCTACCGGCCTCTGTATGATGTCCCGCCTGTCCCCTCTTGCATGTGTGTGCCTGTGCATGTGAACCTGTGCATGTGCATTTGTTGAGCCTCCACTTTCCTCTCAAGCACTGCCCTTGCCCCACTCGCATGTTCAGACCCACAGCACAGGACTCTTTGCAGGCCGGCCACTGTCTCGGACATCTGTCAACAGCTTGTGCTCAGAGGATATGAGACGCCCTGCTTGGATCCTATTTAAACTTCTGGTACTTGACCAGAGCTGGAGACTGTATTGAAATACTTACCCACTTTGCTTCATCTGGAGCAAAAGGCTCTCAGCATTGTGAGAAATAAATGCTAAAGAGCACTAATCATGGTTTTCAATGTGATCTAGATTCTGTCCTGCACATTCCCATGATGATGCTGATGGCGCCTCTTCCTCCAGTTATCAAAGGTCCTCCACAAGCAGGTCTATATCCACTCAGTCTCCTCCCCTACCCTCAGTCTTCTTTCCCCTGCTGCAGCCAGGAAGGCTTATTTTGATCAGATAATACTCAGCAACCTGCTATGGTGTCCTTTGACTTCTGCTTTCCTCATCTAGATTGTGCTTCCTTGAAAATATCTACTGGACTCACTTCTCATCATTCAGATATCAGTTTGAATGTCATTTCCTCCGAGATCATCTTCGATCCCCCACTCATATAAATTTCACTTTTCCTGTGGAGTACCATGTGCAGTCAGGTTGACTTGCTTCATTACATATTTCTCATAGCCTCTTCCTTGGAATGTGACCCTTACTAGTCTGAACTTTACAGTTACAGTCCCCATTGTGCTCTTAATGCCAAGGAGAAGTTTTAAAACAGCATATGACTTTATGCATTCATGAAGCCAGATCATATACCAAACACTTAAATGGCTTTCAGAAAATCTTACTGGATAGTTATTATTACAGTACCTGGAAATTCGGTTTGCTTACTATGACAGAAAATCTCAGTGTCTGTAGGTTAAAAGAGATAGAATATCATGTTCCTCTTGTGTAAAATAATTTCAGGACTGATATGGGTGTGCTCAATGCCATCTACCCTACTATCCTCATGTTCCAGATGGCTACTAGGGATCCAGCCATCACAGCTATTTCTAAGCAAGCAGATGAAGGAAGAAATTTGTGAAAAGTTGCACCATAGTCTTCACAGCAAGTCTCACTGGCCTGAATTTAGACACATAATATGCTTGCTGATAAGAAAACCTGGCAAACATAACCTAGGGCAGTAATGTGCTTACCCAAAACAGAGAAGAGATTCTGTTTCTATGAAGGAAATGAACTAGCTCTGGAGGACTAATTCCCATTAAGTCTCACAGCAAGGGTCAGTCTCTCAAGGCCATGCTGCTAATAGATTACAGACCTGAGATTAAAAAGCCAGGTCTAAAATCACTGCACTACTCCCAAGAGTATGCAAACCTTCCTCGCACATCAGTGAGATGATTGCTGTCCAAGAGCCCCTCTGGAGGTGTCCTTGGTGAACTGCATTGAAATCTTCTATCTTTTTCATATTCCCAGAACTCAGGAAGGAGACTTGTAATTACCAGACAGACCTGTGTCATCAGCATCTGCCCACCCCAACCTCAGTTTCTCTGTATAACTTCTTCTGTCTCTTCACTTACATAAATACTCCTGTGTCCTAATATTCTAATGTTAATAACAATAGTTTCTATCCAACATTTGCTTTTATCACCTTGTGCTTTCCTGAGTATGTTATCTGTATAAAAAATATTTTAGTCAACTCTCACAAGTAACCAAATAACATTAATTTATTATTGACCCAGTATGAAGGATGAGTAATCTATCAGGCTTTGAAGCATTGAGTAAATTTTCCAAATAAACCAGGAATTTGACTCCAAAGTTCATGTTTATAGCAAGCCTTATCCAGTCTAAGAACTACCTTGTCTTTGATGCTTTTGTTTCTACTTCCTCCACTGCAGACTCAAATTGAAAGTGCACCTTGGTGATTTAAAACAAATGATTGCCTTTGACTGGAAGGCAATGTGTGTTTTGTTTTCTTGTTTCAAGTACATTCTGCTAATACCTTCATGCTCATGCTTGCTGTGCCTGAAGCTTGAGGGCATATATTTGGCTCGAGGCCAAAGGGCCTGATGACCTGACCACAGCTCTGGTTTCTCTGGGATAGCCTAATCTTGTCTGAGTAGGGCAGGAAAGAGGGACTTCAAGGTTTAAAACCAGGGAAGATCCTGAGTTTTTCCTGGCTGTAAGGGGTGCTGCAGAGTCCTTGAGAAGGTCATTGCTACTCTAGATTTCACTTTGACTAAGCATCTATTTGCCATGCAAGGATGGTGGACAGTTGTTCCCTGTAGAGTGAAATGTCCAATGTCCTTGAGGCATGAGGATCTATGTATCACAGAGTGCTATGCCTTTCAAACACTGAAGAGATGAATGCAAAATTTTCCGGTTGCTTCTGTGTTTCAGGGTCTACACATTGTGTCCTGATAATGTTTTCCACTGTATCATTTTTCTGCAATTATCAGTGCTTGGGTAGTGAGATATATCTTGAAGATGCCCCAAAGAAATGAATTGAGAAGTTTCCTCTGCAAAACTAATCATTTTCTCTAAAACCCAGAAAAGCACATTGCTTCATCTTGCATGTGAATATGTCACTCTGAGTTTTTTAAAACAGTAAAAGAAAAGGAATCTGGCAGAGGAAAGATGAATTTTATAGAAACTCTCCTGTAAAAAAATGTTTCTAGCATGAGTAACATAGGTGAGAAGAAACCTCGTTGGTTCCCTAAGGAAGTATCTTAGAAGTTAAGGAGATCTTCTTAGGTCTAATCAGTAAGCTGGAACTAATGAGGCAGACCATGTAAATATATAATGCGTGGTGTTGAGGACAGTAAATGCATGGTGAGGTCTTTATTTTTAAGAAACATGTATTTAATGCACTCCGCTTCCCCCTCAGCTTTGTTACACTCCATTGGGTTAAGAGGCAACTTAGCAGGCAAGCTAATTTTGAAATCACGTACACAAGCTGCATAATAGGAGACATGGCTTTCAGAAGTATTATTTGCTATTCACAAATCCATATTATGCAAATTTCAAAAAATGCCTGGAACTCCCTTCTAGTCTAGCCTTTTAATGGCTCTGGGTCTACATTATCACCAGGACCTTCTCGGCATGTGTTGTGCGTTTCACACAACCAGGCTGCCTCTCTCTTCTGAGCTCTTAGGATCCGATCATTATTCACTAGTTCCTCTGAATACACCCCTGAGGTTTGTTAAAGGTGAACTCACCATGGTGTATATTGACTCTCTGCAAACACACACACTTCTCATTTTAAAAAATTTGTTGTAAGGACGGGTACTTACCTGACAATGAGAGTATCTCATCATGATGAGAAGCAAACCCTCTGATGAGCTCCATGCCTGAATTTCCCTCTATCATAAATAACAGGGGAGAAATTTAACACTTAATGATAGGTGATAGACTCTGAATTTGTTAAGGTGGCATTTATATGCTTAAAAGTCTTGCTATTTGAATCCCTTTAATCCTTAAAACTATGCAGTGAGTTACATGTGATTATATGACCACACCTTTACAAGGAAGACAACCAAAACTTACAGAAATCAAGGCTCCTGGACGAGATTACACAACAAGAACATAGATTTCAAACAGTCTGGCCACAAAGTCTATACTGTGTCTCCTTTGCCTTACTATAGTGTGTGTGTGTGTGTGTGTGTGTGTGTGTGTGTGTGTGTTTCAGTGCTACTCATTCATTCTTTTATTCATGTATCCATTCCCACCTTAACACTCCTGGAAACATTCAGTGAATGTTTACTATTGGCCAAGTGCTATTCTGGGTACTGAGGATGCATAGATGAAACTGATACTATTTTTGCCTTCAAGGATCAAAGTTCAGGAGGAGGGAGACACAGAGCAGTTAATGAGAACACAGTGCAGGAAAGAGACAGAGATGCTGTGAAAGCATGGAGCACTTCTCACCGGAGATGCTGTTGCCGTGAAATAATTTATAGAATGGATGTGAGCCAAGTAGATTCTAAAGGTGAAGGTGAAATTGCCGAGGCATAAAAGGTAAAGAGGAAATGATACAGGCAAATAATAGTCTAAGCAAAAGTGGAGAGGCCAAAAACAAAGGTGACATCTGTGGGACACAAAGATAGTTTGGTTTTACTATAGCATTAATATGAGACAAGAAAGCAAGTGGTAGAATTAGCAAGGCTGGAATATATGCCAGGTTAAAGAGTCAGCAGTCTGCACATTAGTACTTACAACAGGAGCACCTGATAGGAAGCAAGAAAAGATTAAAATTTATCTTTGTATTTAAGTTTTATTTTATCTTGTTTTTTTATAGAACTTGAAAATAAAAATAACTCACAAGTACAATTATGCAGAAATACAATTTGTGTGTGAGAGTTTCATGCTGAAATTCTGAACTGATAAAGTCAGGATCAATGTAAGTGTGGAGGCCACCTGCATACATAATGGAGAAATAACAGACAGCAATAACTAAGGGGCTTTCCTGATGCAAGCACCTATAGATGGCTCTTAAAGCACCCCAAAGGATGGTGTCAGAAGTGTAGGATCCAGGAACGAGGATTTTTAACACCAGGGAACTTAAACCCGTGTGTGCCAAAAGTTGCAACTTTTTGATATTGTGCATAAAATTCATACATGCTACCTAGAACAACTCATGGAACAAGAACTTGAAGAGAAAAATTTTTATTATGTTCCCTTGTCCGTGGCATTTCAAAAATGGAACAGTAGGCATCAATGGGTTAATACCGATGAAGACATATGCCAAGATGTCATTAGGAGTAAAGGAGGATTTGGATGATTAAAGTACTTTTTTAGGTGGTTGAATGAATAGGATTTGAGGAGAATTTGGCCATGATGTTTAATAAGCATCTTCTCACCCTAGGCCAGCCCCAGCCACCAGCCTCCTTGCTGCTGCTCGAATACTCAGCGAACAGGCCCCAGGACCTTCAACCTCCTTTCTTTGTTCCTGAATGACTTCCCTCATCTTTACCTTCCTCCTTTCTTTCATATCTCTATCCCAATGTCTTATCAGTGGAATTTCTCCTGACCATCCTATATAGTTGCTTAGGCTATTCTAGCAGTCTTAATTCATACCATTAACATGTGACAAGCTATAATGTCTTCTTTGTTGTGTGTTAGCATGACATTAAGGAATTTGTCCTTTGTTTTCATTGCTATCTTACTCATGCAGTAGTCCCTGATACACAGAATGTGCTCAATAAATATGTATTAAGTTAAGAAGTGAATAGATGGGCGGATGGATGGAGGGAGGGAGAGATGGAGAGAGAGAAGGATGAGTAAACTTCATCCTTTGATAGGTCTACTATAGAGAGTATTTTTTTCACTGAGAAAATGGGGGGGAAAAGGATGTCCTAAAAGGATTAGAAGCATTTCTAAATTTATCCTGTTGCAATTTTTATAGTCTATAAAGAGGAAACAAAGTGGCTTATGTAATAGGGAGAATTTGTAACTCAGGTAACTGGACAGTGCGCAAGGAGAGAAACCTAGAAATGGTTTAGTTTACATGGTCAAAAATGCATCTAGCGCTAGATTATTTTTTTTAAATATTCAAGCATTTGATTAAATCAGATAAGGGATCTCCACATTGCTGCATTTACTGGCATATGTACAATTATAAAGTTCAAGTAAAGTACTTATTTGGAAAGCTAAAACGGTAGGTTGGAAAGTCTCAAATTTCAAGACTATCCAAAGAGCAAAGGTCATGTAAGTGCCAGAACAAGTGAATCATAACAGAGCTCATTCATATCACCCTTAACTCACTTTTCTGACTCTGTTGTAGATGCTGATTTTCCTCATGGTGTCAAAATGGCTATACTTCTTCTAACCTTCATATTTCAAATCTTGCTGTGAGGAGAGAAAACATTTTTTTTAACATTCCAAAAATCCTAAGCTTTGCCTTGATTGGGGTACTACTGAACCAATCTCTGAAATCATTGGATGTTGTGTGCCAATCACCTTAGGCCCAGGATTCCTTTACCTAGTCTTTGTGTCAAGAAGGACAGGACAAAAAAAAAAAAAGGGAAGAACAGGAAACTCTGATTGGCTTAGACAAATTTCTGAGCTGGGGTAAAGTAAGTTTCATTAGTGCTTCAAATGCAGAAGGGTAGAATGTGGAATATATACTGGAATATATACTGTGTGAGGGTGGGGAAGCCCATCACATTATGCAATTATGCATAGGCTTGAAAATAAATCTAGCGTTTTTTCTTTTGTTTTTTTTTTTTTTTTTTAACTACAAAACCCTTCAAGATTGTCTAGTTTTTTTTCAAGAATGCCTTCACATGATGAATCTAAAGATGTCACATATACAAAATTTAAGCAGCAAGTCTGGTTCTAAAATTATGAAGCATATTTTACAATTCTTACACACAACTATTCAAGAATAATAATTTACTTTTAAGTTTAGGTAGTAAAAGTTAACATTACCTGCTCTTAATTTTTAGTTCACCCTACTCGCTTGATGTAGCTGTTACTGTAGTAGACAAATTATCATGATTTACACCTGGGGAAAGCCTTGCTTAAGCAAAGGAACTAGGCAGGGAGGGTCCCGGGGATTCTAGCTGAGCTCAGTGATGCCAACTTTAATAAGTTCTTCTAAAAAAATGATCAAGGAGAAACCTGAACATGAAGCTTCCTTTCTGTTGGTATAGGATAATATCTAATCGGTAATAGCAAAATTCCGAGGCGCAAACCTGTCTGCTTGGGATCTCAGAAAAGAAATTATGCTATTTCCCAATACCCATAATTACTTCCTCTTTCTCTGACATTTCTCTCCTGTTTGATATCTTCTGTAATTATATTCTTTCACTACAGCCAGTCAGTCAATCCAACATGCTTATTATTTGAACAAGTTCCTTGCTTTAGGCTCACCTGAAAATGACCATCTTCATCCCAACTGTTGAACTAATAAATATACACAAACTTTTTTCTGAGGTATTCACTCACTTTTTAGTACATAGAAGGAAATTAAAGTTCATATGTGTTTTATAAGCCACTGCTTTGCAGTTAAATCTATGATGCTGCTGGTCAGCAGACAGCACTGACATTTGATAGCATGAAAAAGTTTTCTGATGATGATGATGATTTTCAATGAATTACAACACAACCTCATATGGAAATGCATGCTTAGGTAGAGAAATCCAGGCATACATTATGAAGTCTGAAGAGCCCTTGCACTCTGCCCTTCATATTTCCGCTTCCTGAAAGCCATGCTCTGGACCATATTGATGTCTTCAGAACACCTGCAATGATCCTCTTATCCTTATGGAACTGCACATCCTAGATCACCTACCTGCTTCTGGCGCACCTTCTCTCTTCTACTAGAGGATTCTGCTGATGCCATTCTAAAACTGACTTGTGTGAGAGTTAATTTTTTTTTGCCTAAAACATATTTTTGAGTATTTCATAGTATTCTTTAGAAACCTGAAAATGATTTGTGTCTGGGGCCATATTTGGGGAATACCAACTTCTGAATCAGACAATATTTCTGTGCAGCTGGTCCCAAAGGCAGCCATTGTGCCAAATCTACCCATGCAATGGCTGATCCTTGTGCCAAAGAGTTCAGAAACACAAATCCAATTTAATTCTGGCTCAGGAAAGCAATAAGTGTTTCAATTGGATTTCTGTGGAGTTTGTTCTTATTAGACTCAGCATGCAAACTACTTTATAGACATTTATTATTTAATTATTTCTAACAAAGGGTCTTATAGACCCAACCTCTATAATTAATTGGGAATGAGAGTAGAAGGGAACTCTCTGCTAGCCATTGTATGCTCTGTGACCCAGAACTTGCACTAGGGGAGCTATCAGGTTGAACCAAATACCAGGGTGCTTGGCAAAAGTTTGCTTCATTAAATTCAGCTTTGTGTTTTTATGCTTTTAATTCAGGCTCTCAGTTAATACCCATCAGTCTGACCTGCATCATATACAAAGTCTAATAGGGCCACTATGATAGAAATGGTGGTACCTGTGAAGTGGACCTTCAGTGGCTCCACTTTCAATTCAGTTGCCCTTTGTGCCAGGCTTTCTCCTTTTTGAATGCCAAAGGTCCTAAGGCTTCTTCTTGAGCATCCCTTCTAGGTTCAACCTGGGCATATGCCCACTTCCACATTACCCATGTTCTACAGTTCTTGGTTGTTCTGTTTCCTTTTTTGTTGTGGAGCACTGATGGATAGAGAGTCTAATAGATGATGATAGGAGTGGTGTACTTGGTACTTGGTTGCTTGACTATCTTCCTATAATTGCTTTTCATTTTAGTAGTAACCTTCCAGAAATGGAGACTTAGTGTAAATCCTGCTATAACAGTTGAAATTGCAGTCCCATCCAGGCTGACAGGGAAGAAAGTTGGAACCAGACTCATTGCATAGCCATGCAATGCAATTTAGGATTTGAATAGTGCATAGGACTATTCAGAGTTCTAGCTGCTTCTTTATTTCTTGTACTCAGAATCTTGCTCACAGCACTTAATAAACAGCCCATTGTTCTGATTTATAGCTAGGATGAATAGAAACAAGCACTTACTTGCTAATCTTGATCAGATGCTCTGTGGAGGTTTACCAAATGCCCTTTTCTTAATAAGGCTGTTATTTGGTAAACCTTTTCTCATCTCAAGGGATCATTCACAAAGCTTCAATAACTTTCAAATTTGAATTTGGAAATGTTATCATCAGCTGTGACTTTTCTTGGCTGACCTTTCTGTTGAGAGTATTATGTTTTCATCTTTCATGATGATTTTCTATTTCTGATAATTCTTGTTATTGTTGTTGTTATTCATAATGAAATGTGAAGCCAGCTGTGGTGGTGCATGCCTGTAATCCCAGCACTCAGGAGGCTGAGGCAGGAGGATCGTTGAGAGTTCAAGACCAGCCTGGGCTATATAGTGAGCTCAAGGCCAGCCTGAACTACATAGGGAGATGACCCTGTCTCAAAAAACCAAAGAAATGAGAAAGTTTACTCTGCCAAAATCACTAAAATAAGAGATTGACAAGAGACTGAAGAAGATCTACTAAGAGCTGACTGTTGAATGAGGATGAGGTTCAGTGCTGGGTGACTCATTCTGTGTCAGTTTAAAGTAAGACAGTTTCATCCTCAGGGATGAGATCTGCAAAGCCACACCTTACTTCCTCATGGACTTTCAGATGAACCATCAAGATGAGAACCCATTAATGATAAAATGTGTCAATGCCACAGATCTATTTTATTGACTTTGACCTTTGTGGTACCCAACTCTTCTTACAACTTAATTTGAATGATCCTTCCACTGCCTTTCTATTCCAGTTTCCTTACTTATAAAATGTGTATAATATTTCATATAAATATTAACATTACCTCCCATATGTAGCATTCAGGTGTGGTGGTGCATGCCTGTAATCCCAGGGGGCTGAGGCAAGTTTGAAGCCAACCTAGCTACAAAATGAACTCAAGGTCAGCCTGAATGGTATAGCAAGACCCTGTCTCAAAAAGACAAAAAAAAAAAAAAAAGCCCAAAAGATTAAATATGTAAATATGGGCAAAAGGCATTGTTACTGGTGTGACACTGAAGCTACAAGTGAATATAAACTACCGTAATCATTGTGTCATTATTCATTGTCCTGATAAGTGAATCATCTTCTTTAATACAAAGTTGGGACATAAGATCATTGACATTGAAAAGACCTAAAAGAAAACACACTAGAGAAGACAAAAGCAGGAAAAGAATCTTTTTTTTCCCTTTGGTACTGGGGATCAAACTCATGACCTCATGCTTGCCAGGCAGGCACTTATGTCACTAGCTATATCCCCAGCCCAATAAAAACAATCTTAATTTCTGATTTCTACTCTAGGTCCTATGCACTATTCAAATCCTAAATTATTTGATCTTTCTCCTTTATACTTGATAAGAGATAATTATCACTTGCATGGGTATGACCAGAAAGATGAACACATTTCATCTTTGCACATGAATTTCTATTCATTGATTTTCAGTTGCTTATTATTTTTGTAACACCAGGCAACAGTCTTGAGAAATGCATTATCCTTATTATTGGAAGACAGAAAAACATAGACAATTCACTCTGGTAAAACGTGTTGTTCCAGAAGAAATGGGCAGAATTAGTTGTCTTGCAGTAGACTGGTATTTTGGCTCTATACGAGATCAATGAAGCATCAGTCATTCCATCTGAATACGAAGCAGTTAGATTCAGTTAGGATAATCACTGTTACTGGATTCCACCATTCCATCTTCTGGTTTGCTCAGTCATAAAGCTGTTTATTATCTCCACAATTCAGTCTAAACTCAAACTAGCCTGCTGTGTAAAGTTTCCACGTCAGAATACTAACATTCTCCCTCTCCATGCACCACCCCGTGACTGCTGTTGGTCCAGTCCCTTCAAGGAGTTTAAGAGAAAATCACTGAATCATTGCTCAGCAACTACGAGTGCTACAGGTTGTTGTCATAAGACCACAGAAACCCTCAGACAAGGACATATTCTTTGTAGCATCTGCTATGCATTTGGTATCTGAGGATCGGGTGCTTTTTTTTCTAGGAGGTTCACTTGATTTTTCCATTCAAATTAAGATGAGAAAGCAGAAGACTGGAAGAGAGAAGATCTGTCGCCCTCAGATTAGGATGCAGTTTGAATAAACATCCCAGCCTAGGATTCATTCTGTGGTTTATTTCACTCTTTGTGGTTGACAGGGTGAGAACCCTTCCCAATAGCGGGCTACTTGGCCTTACCTTGTGCTGCCTGCAATAAAGAGGAGGGAAGGCAATAGCAGTTACAAAAGTCCTTGCCATGCAGAAGAAATCAGAGAAAGCAGCAAGAAAGAACAGGAAAAGATAGGAGCAAAGAGATAATCAAGCAAGTTGCTCTTTCTTACTGTACGGTTTATCTCCATAGAGACTGTTCTCTGAGCAGTGGCCACAAACGATGGAGTAGATATGTGGACCCTATAGGCGCCCCCTGCAGTTGAAAAGGTACCACTACTCCCTTTCAAATTCAGTTTAGGGGAAAATACCTGTCTGCCAAAGTAGGTATCTTTCCTTTGTTCCTCCAGCATCTTTCCCCTTTAAGTAATTTTCCCTGCACCACTTTTGAGAAAATTCAAAGCACTCCCTTAAAAATATGGAGTGGGATGGAGATGGTTAAATCTGTCACCTAAAGTGGCCAAGCTAATTCCTTTGGCATCCACTTAATGGTACACAAAAAGAAACGGCAGCTACACATCTGTCTCTAGTCCTTTGGCAGCTGCCAACAAATGTCATAGCTTGTCAGGATGCCAATCAATGCCCCTTGTAGCCTAAATAAGTGATCACAGAAAGGAAATGCCAAGCAGCCCACCCTTTCTCCTTGTGACTTGGGGCCCAGGCAACTTCGTATATAGAGCATCTGATTTGAAAAACTTTACTGTGGATATTGGAATTGGTGATTCTCACCCTGGAAAGATGACAGTGAAGACTGTCCAGGAGATTTGGGTCATTGGCACTTTGACGTACTACGCTGAACGTCGTCAGTAGAATTCGAGGTAGGCAGCAGTTAGCTAAAATATTTTAAGCAGATGAAAAGATTATTTCAGTCACTTGACACATAGGCGTGTTCCAACACAATCACCATGTGTGTGCTATGTACACATGCAGTAGTGCATGTGCCCTGTGTGTGTGTTGTCCATATGAGGGTTTATGAAGCACATTTTTCGAGGAAAATGGATAGTTGAATACTTTCCTAGCAAAAGTGATACATTGATAATTATAGAAAATTAAATTTCTATGTGCACATATGCATTAAAGTACACATATTTAGGGATTTTATATTCATTGCTAAGAGTCCTGCTCTTTTTGCATCTCCTTCCCTTTCTCCTTTGATTTATGGATTTGGTGTATGTTAGGGCATTTGGCAAGATAAAGACAGCTGGAAGTAATAGAGCTGGGTTTTGTTTAAAAAGCTGAATTTTCACAAGTGGCTTGGGGTTTGGGGAAGGGAGCAGAAATCCTGAACTTCAAAATAACTTTTGAAAAGTTTCTCCCCTAATGTAAAGATTTGAAAGAAGTTACAGCCTGCCTCGCACTTTTTAAAAGTTGTGTAAAGTTACACCACTCAGCACAAAAAAAAAGATGAAGGAAAAGACACATCAATATTTTCTAGAATAGTGTATTTTTTAGTGTCACAACTTTCTATTATTTTGTAAGTTAAAGAAAACATGATGGAAACTGTCGAGAACCTCCTATACACACATGCGTGCACACACACACACACACATTTCACACATACATTTTTTTAAATCACCTGTGTATCTGGAGTCTGGAAGGCTTCCTTCTGAATATAGTATATATTTTCTATAAATAAAAAAGAACAAGCAACTTGAAAGAAGAAAAGGTAATTCATTATTTTATTTTGGTTTCCTCTGTGTTGTAGCTCCTTTTAGTCAAAGGTTAGCTCTTATTTAGTGATAAACAAGAATATTAGCAATGTACTTTTGTAGGCAAACTCATTCTGCAGTGATCCAAAAACTCCAAAGTTTTAACTCTCCTTTTGTTATTTTATGCAAGTGAGGTTTGTTTTGTTTTGTTTTGTTTTGTTTTGTTTTTGGTGCAAAACCAAGGGTCTTTGAGGGGAGAGGTGCAGAATACCTTAATGCATGATGTGCTGGAGCTCAGCATGGAGGCATATTATTATGATCCATTTTCTAATTTGAACTCAGTCATCTGTCAGAAGCAGAGTAGTTCTCCTTTTGATAACAAGGCTACCTAGTTCCTGAAGTAACACAACACAGAGCCAGGCCGCATGAATTCCAGAGTCATGGATTCCTTCTGCTGTTCTCTACAATCTTTCAGCAGGAAATATAAACATGTCCTAGCTATAAAATGTGCGAAAACAAGAATAGGAATGGCTATCTTTTTTGCATCTTTCAATATGACATACAGAGGAGAGCTGTAACTCATTACTAACCTTGTCCATAAAGCTGGTGTTTGTGTATTGCTTTTCCAGGGCCTAATCCTGAGCCCTATCTCCAAATATTAGATAAAGGAACAATTAGAATCATTTGTGCCAAACCCCTGAGTTGCCGCAACAGGACTTTTATTTTTCCCAGTCCAATAAGGAAAGGTTTAGTGCAAATGAAGATCAGCTGTCTGCAGGTCCCCATCCAAGTCTCTGTTCTAAAGCTTAGAGGAACTGAAAGGAGATTTCCAGGAGAGATTTTTGGTTTCTATGCTTGGCATAGAAGTAGGAAAGAAAAGGGAGGAGGAAAAAATAGAGACAGAAAAAAGGAGAGAAGGCAGAAAGAATGAATGAGATTCATATGTTTGAACAACCACAGGAAAAATTTTATAATTATCCAGCACTGAGTAACGTCAGTGTCAGGGAATAAGCAAGAGCATTTCTTATGTATTAGGTAACCTTAAAAACCTAGCAAGTGTGGTTTGTTTTTTTAATCACAGCAATAGTCATTATATTTTCTGATTCTTTTTGTTGCTTTGTTTTACTTGCTTTCTGTTTATTCTTTCCCAAGTGTCAGAGCAGATGGCTAACTACTGAAGAGATGGCACAGAGAGAAATCTCATTCGACTACCTGTTACCTAGCGGTGAATAAAAATAGTCCAGTCTGGCTGATTTTCCTGAAATTGTATTTCCTTAATACAATTTCAGACTAGCTGGTTTGTTCTTTGTAAAAAAGCTTTTTCTTTCTTAAAAATAGGCTTAAACTCTAGTGGATACATCTGTATATATGTTTATGGCATGCTTAATGACTAATTGAGTTACAGAAAAATAAGTGTCTGTAATAGACAGCATGTTAGAAGGCTGGACACAGGTTCTATTTGACAGAATCCTAATATTAAATTTGTAACTTTAGGTAGATTCAAAGTTGACCTCTAGATTTTACTTGGCCGTTATTTATCCATTTTTTAAAAGAAGCTAATTGAAGACCTGGTTGCCTTGAGAGAAATAATTAAATAACAATGGCTTATTAATAGCTAAAAAGCAAATTTAAAATAATGCTTGACTTGCTTTTTCAAAATGTAGAAAAGCAAAACTGTTGCTTTACTTAAGCATTTCCATTTTGTTCTGTAAAACTCAACAAATTGGTCAAAACCTGCTCAGTGCCTGACCATCTCAGCTCTTTACAGAAGCACCCTGTGGTCTCTGTGATTGTGTTCATGGAGTATCACAGGAAGCCGACAGCTCATATCTGTCCTTAAACATGTCACTGCTTTTCTGGTCAACACCCAGTTGTTATCTGTCCTTGTTACTGCAACCATAGGTGGGCAGCTGTGGCTGGAATCACACACTGAGTGGGAAAGACAGCACCCATCTAGTGGGCCTTCGCCTTTGAGGGCCTCTGTGTGATTCAGTCTAGGGGCCTCTCTAAGAGATCTGTGATTGGGCAGGAGAGCAGTAAGAGTGGGCAGAAGAGTTGAAACCGTAACAGACCAGTCGGTATTGTACCAGCATCTCCCAGCCCTGCTTCCTTGGTCAACTTCTGGCTGTGGCTGCTCAGCACAGCTCTCATCTAAGCTTATTTCCTTCATCTCTTTCCCAGGGAAACTTTCTTGTCCAGATGGTGTGTGTTTTGCAAGGCTCATCTCTGTGGGAGCTTTACTTGACAAAAGCTAATCTACCTCCTCAACAGCCCCTACTCTAGCTTAGGTAAACATAAAAATGTAATTCTCTAAGTTTGGAAATTGGAGTTAGGATTTTCTACCCAGGAACCCTCAAGATAAATTATATTGGTTTGTCTTGACTGGTTAAGTGTTCTGCATGGCTAAGCTTCCTTACATTTTCCAAACCAGCAGTCTAGGGGCTCAGGCAGAGTGGCTTTTGTTGAAGAAATTCCAGTGACATGATGGTGTAATTTGAGATGCCTCAGGGAGCCACATTACCAAAGGGCCTACAGCAATCCTGTTAAAGATCATCTTGGTTCTTGTGGCTAGCACAGACTGCAAAAGGTGATCTGAGACTCAAGCATGCTTAAATAGTTAAAAACACACAGTAAAATATCCACCTTCAATTTTTAACTTTTATGGAATTAAATCTAAATTTGATTGGATGCATATATAAAATCAAGGGTAATTGTTTTTGGGAAGACCTAGTATGGAAAGAAATAATGTTCATTGGAAGCCAATACCAATTGATAGTTGTTTCCCCGGGTGTATTATCTTTCAAATAAATTTTAAAGTGCAACTATGCAAAGCAGATTGTTCAAAGTGGTAAAGATATATAGCCTTAGTTATTTAAAATCAGATCTTGACATCGTGTCATTCATTGGAATGCTGTCTTCAAGAGAAATAAATGAAAAATTTGCAAGATAGCAAAGATTTTCTGTCAACTGTTGCCATTACAATTAGAACAAAACACTTAGACCAGAACCTGGGCAAATCTTTTCTCCCTCTACATCACTATTTGTCTTTTCTCTGTGCCTTCTATGCAATTCCATGTTCTTTTAGTTCCTCAAATATGCCACACTCACACCAACACCTTGTTTTGGCCACCTGGAATGCCTTCTTGTTCCTTGCCTGGCTGCCTCTTCCTTATCCTTCAGATGTTGTCTGAGGGAGACCTTTCCTGAGTTTCTCATGAGATAAAATTCCTCTATTGTAGGCTCTTGTTGTAACAGTTACCCATCTGTTAGATTTTCACTTTTTCTTTACTAAGTGATATCTGGATTAGACAGCCTACCACACTTCCGGTGGATTGTAGGTTTCACGAGGGCAGGGCCTGCATCTATTCTGAGTCACCATTATATCCCTAGAAGTCTCATAAAGTAGCATGTAGTTAGGATTTAGTAAATGTTTATTAAGTGAATTACTCAAGGAGTAAAGAAACGAAGGAATGAAGCCATGATGGAATGAAGGCAAGAGAGAGCGAGTCAGAGGAAGAAAGGAAGGTAGGAAAGGAGGGCTTCATTGTGATAAGCTTAGTGATTGATTCATTTCAAACCAGTTCACATTCATATGGCATAAATTTGTTCATCTATTTACTTAGGAAAATAAATGGAAACAGAAGCTTGAAAAAAACTAATCACCAACACTAGGTTTTATTTGACATGTGTTAATTTAAGCAACTCGTTTTTTCTCCACTAAATCTTCAGTCAAGAAAGTTGGGCAATGATACCAATGCACACTGACACCTGGGAAAACAGTGTAGTTCTAAAGATTTATTTAGCAAATAGAAGCTTCTTTAAAAGTCTTTCAAAGCACAACAGCAGAACTTTGGTGTCAGTAATCATATGCCATATTTCAGGCTTTTAATTTCCTCGAGATATTTCTTACAATCTGAAAGCTTTTCTCCCTCCCCTGCACCAGATCTTATTTTAACATACTGATTGAGCCTCTTTATCTTACACTTCCTGCTGAGAAAATAGATGCTAAAATGTTTGTAATGTCATATTTACTTTAAGGCATCATGGGGCAAAATTGCAGGAATCAAAGTGATGCAGTGGGGTATACGTGTGTGACTATTTTCCTTCATCTCCAGACCTCCATTAGCAGCTCAAGCGGTGCATTCAGATCATTTCATCTTAAGGAATCTAAGAGCTTGGAATATACCATGTTTAAGAGTTCCATTCTTCTGTTTATTAATAGTCTTTAGCTTGTTTTTTCTTTACTTTGTACTGATACTTATACAAGAATGATTTGTGACACAGTTTTGATTTAATCTCTTAGTGCTAATTTTCTTGGATGAAGTTTTGGAATGTGATTGAATTATATCACATTTCACTTGACCCTTTACTACTTGTGAGATCTTACTGGTTTGTATAAGTCAATTGTTCTCAACCAGTAATAATTTGCTTTTCAGGGGACAATTGGAAATATATGGGAATATTTTTGTTTGTTCCCACTAGAAGGTAAGGCACACTAAAATCTAGTAAGTGACGGCCAGAAACACTTCTAAACATCCCACAGGCATATGACAGTCCTCCACATCAAAGAATGATTACCACAGAAGGTGGTAGGATCAAAGTTGAGAGAATTTGACTTATACCTTAGGTAGACTTCAGCTTTCTCCTCTGTAATATCAGGACAGTGCCATCCCTGCATAATAGCAGTAGATAAAGTCCTATGAAATAATTGAAGCCACATACTTAGTATAGTCAACAACCTATGAGTGTCTTACCTATTGTTATGAATGTTGTTGTGTTATTAACTTCCTAATAATTAGGCCCTTGTTTACATCTCTAGATTTGTCTTTTTCCAAATTTCTCTTACAATTTTTTATGAATCTCTTAATATTTTAATCATTTAATATTTTAATCTGGCTAACTTCCTACTCTTCACCCACAATGAAGTTACATGTAGCTACTCCAACCAGTAGACTGCCCTGAAACCAACACAAAGGTATAACTACCCAGTTCTCTGATTTATCCCATTTCAGACCTGTGTTCATTCTTCACTAATTTTTCAGATTCATCTTTAGAGTATGGTTTCAGCACTATGAGTTAAAATTACCTTTATTAAAATGCATATTCTTGGATTCTTTCCAATATCTACTGTGTAAGTATTGCGAGGAATGGGGTCTGGAAATGTGGGCTACTTAGTACTAAATTCAGTCCTAGCCTAAGAAAGCTTGAGAACCATCATTGCAGACTGAGTGTCTAAATGTTGAAAGAGGGGGTCCTCTTTCCTTTTCATCTTTGGTGCTTAGTATTGCATCTGGCATATAGTATGCATTCAGTAAATTATTGCAGTATCTGAAAGAACAAATCTGTAATAAAAATGTTCATCATCCTTTTGCCCCTTGATCTTTTCTCTTTTGGTTTTTATCCATTCATGTTTCTCATCAGTAGTGAAATCCTCAAATGTTCATGTGATCACAAAGGTGGAAAAGTATGTTTCTATAAGACAAATCCTTTACTTAGTGCCTGAGATGGAAGCCGACTTGTGAGATCATATTCCCTCTTAGAAGAGATGCTGCTTCTCTGCACAGCCAGTGGCTGCCAGGTGAATAGGAGAGTGGATGGATGAGGTCTCAGCATTACTATTCTCCACAAAAATTTGGAATTTATATTTTATGTGAAAACATTTGTCACTGATTCAAAGCTTAAAATGGTTTTTTAAAACTTTTTTTTTAAAAAAAGGTAGCCTGTTTAGGGACTTTAGAAGCCACACAAACGGTATTGGGACCTTTGTTCAGTCTAATGGTTCCCCATTTCAAATTTTGCTAAACAAAGGTGTGCCTTGTCCATAATACACTTATATATGAGAACAGAAAAAGAACAAGTCATATTTTCTCCTGTTTGAATGGTGCTGCCAACAGGCCATGTTCTTCCCATGACTGCTATCACTGATCCATGCACCAACTGTGCAAACAGAAATAGGGCAAGGGCTGTGCATGTCGCTTCCATTTTTGCTAAAGTATAATCACAGTGGTGTGTACAACACAGCTCCACATGTGCTCTCGTCTCTGGAAATCTTGGCTGTGTCCCTGTAAGATATAACTCACTGTCTGCAGTGAGAAATAGGGCATAAATCAGCTGGTCAATCTCTCTGCATCATAAATCACGAGTGTGATGCTTTGGTAATTTAGATCAGCAGTAAACCCTGGACTAAATAAAAGAAATCACCCTCGGCTTGAGTCTGCACCTAGATTGAGTTGTGTGACTTTCCAATAAATATGGCCAAGAGTTCTGGGATGATTCAGACAAATCTCATTTTGTTGGTGTGTATGGGGAAACCTGCAGAGCAACATAGGAATTGATGAACCATTAGGGAAGGGCTGAAAATCAGAAAACTAGATAAAATGATCAAAGTCAACAACAGCTCCATGAGCAAGCAGAACAGATCTTCTACTTAGCAGGAGTAAGTGGTTTAAGTAGCATAAAAATATATATTAAAAAATCCGTATATATATCTTCTAGTAGGTGATTAAGGCCCAGAAATCAGAGAGTTTAGCTGGTGTATTAATCAGCTAATGTTGCACAACATCAGTGTAAACATCAGAGCCTTGAGACCTCAGTGATTCGTTCTCACTCATATGGCCAGGGTTTGTTGCTTGCTTCAGGGGCTCTTCCATCTGTGGTTGGCTTTTGACCCATGCATTCCATGCAGGTGTGATCTTCATGTGCTCCTCTGGCACCCTAGGCTGAGGGACTGTAGCTACCCAGGGGAAGCTCTTTAACACAGCAATGGCAGAAGTACAAAATGCACACAATGGCACAATCACATTTCCAGCTCTGCTCGCATCACATCTGCTACTAACCCTGGGGAAAGCAAGTCCTATGGCCAAACCCCAAGTCAGAGTGGGGAGGCAAATACTAGGGGTATGCAGTGCAAAGACAGGGTGAAGAATTGGGGCAACACTTTAATTCACTTTCCAAGTGGGCCAGTAGGCAATTTTGTGACTCCTGTGCATGTGGTAGCATGGAGTTGAGACAGAGATGACAGAAAAGGAGATCAGCCATGCTAGATAGATGGTGAAGGCTTGAAAAGGACAAATGCTGACTGCTCTTGACAAATTCAAAGTCTTGAAAGAGAATGAAAAAGGGGATAAATACAATAGCTGGAGTAGTGCTGTGTGTTTTGCTTCTAAATGATTGGTGAGCATTTGAATTCATGTTAATTCCATGAAGTTACATCAAACACTTGTCTGGCAGGTAAAAGGCTTCTTCTAAAGGAATTAGTTGTCTGCTTATTTGAATTTGCATCGAAACTCCCCAAATGGAATTTCAAGTATATCTTATCTTATACCCTGGTTGCCTTCCCATCCTCTAGAAATGATTCATATTTAGAGAACATAATCCACCTCTTACAGTATGCCATCCACTCTTTGATAACCCATAGGACTGTCCAGGCAAGTTTGAGTAAGCACAATAGGAAGTTTCAAGGGAAAGAAGAGAAGATGGTTCCAAGGAAACTAAAGTAAGACTTCAGGAGTAAGCATGCATCAGTGTTTCTCCTTTGCTGCCCTATGCCCATCAGGAAGCACACATTAGTCTCTATGGAGGACACAGATCCATGAGCTAATGAACAAAAACCTTCACATTTGTAACCATCCATATTTTCATCTCTGCCCATCCTGACACAGTGCAGGTCTGCAATGAGACGCTGGGCTATGATGACCTTCCATTTCCCTGGCAGCTCTTGAGAGGGGAAAGTAGACTCTAAATAATTAGTCAATCAATTATTGCCTTCCATTTTTTACTCAGAAGATGACACCCTCTTTCCTACATTGTTCTCTGCAGCCTGCTGCAATGTCTTGCCTGTCTATTTATTTATGTAATTATTTATCAGGATGCTTCTGTTAGCAAATATTCATTTCCTGCCTGTGGAGGAATTCTGATGCCAAATGTTAGGAAAATTATTTGACCCAATAAAGCATTATTATTTTTAAGCTCTATTTATTATTGATTTTAGTTTATTCTGAACACTGAATTTTTAATGTTAACTTTCATCCCTCTGTATGAAAAAGTAAGTAATCAAGCTATGTGGTTACTCAGCCAGAGCATGGGTTTTAATTAAGTACAACAAATACGCACTGTGTTAACTGTGTACAGACACAGGGGTTAAACAGAGACTATACTGCACTGTACTCTGCTCACCACTCTTTCTCTCAGGAAGGCCACAGGCTAGATGGAGCACAGGCATCCCGCCACAGAGTGACTAGGGCCGTAAGAGGAGACTACTCTGCAGTGTCAGGGAGGCCCACTCATCTCTACAGGGGTGTCCTGTCCCATAGGGAAAAATGTATCTTTCCCAGTTTATTATAAAACTTTTCAAACTTTGAGAAAAGTTGAGAGAATATTGTAGTTTGCACATCTATCCCCTATGTAGGTTCAGCAATTGAAATTATATATACTTGCTTTCCTAGTCCATCCATTGATCATCCACCCATCCAACTATTTTTTTTTCATATAAAAGCAAGTTAGAGAAGTGTTGACCATTATACACAAAGACTTTTGCATATGTCTTCAAAAGAATAGATATATTTTCCTATAAACCATACTATTCCCCTGAAATGGGCAAAAATGATGGATTGTCTAATCAACATTTTTGAATTTTCTCAGAAGATACTTAAAACTTTGTATGGATTTTTGCTGTTGTAGTAGTGATTATTGTTGACACTGTCATCTATTATGGATTAAATACTGAGTTTTTAAATGCTCCTTTAGGGGCTTTTTTTTCATTTTATAGAATTATGCCCTCTTACTTTTATAAGGTCCCATATTCTTGATTTTTCCAGCAGCATCCCTAAAGAACTATATAATATTTTCCTCTATTCCCTAATTTCTTATAAACTAAAATTTACATATTGAGACTTGAGGCTTCATTACATTTAGATTAAACATTTTTGGTTAGAATATTTAATAGATGAAAAGCTTTTTTTTGTATACGTCAAGAGGGACCTGAAGTCATCTGTGGTGTCTTGCTTACTCTCTTGGCCACAATAATGATAAGATTGTCTCCATTATAAAGATAATTTTATTTATTTTTGCAATTAGGAAGTGATCTATAGACTGGTACTTTGGCATACTTGCCAGGTTCACTTACCAAAACTTAAAGGCTTGTATCATTCAACAGTTATCACTTTCTAAATCACTAGAGTGGACTTAGCCTCATGGTGGTCCTCTAATTCTGTTATTCCTTCCACAAAGCTAACTACCAGTCTTCTGTAAATAATTTTAACTTTAATCCACTTTTTCAAAAGAGATAATATTTGATTTGAGAATGGCAAATATGTAGTCTTTGGAAACATTAAACAGTAAAAGTTTAAGGACAGTGAAGAAACTTTAAAGAACCTAGTGCAATTTAGAGCTTAAAAAACAAATACAGTATAAATTCAAACCCTTTCTTTTAACAGATAAGAAAAGTATGGTCCAACTGTGCTATTTATTTTGATCTCATAAAGAACTGGCTTGATGTAACAGAGGTTTTTGAACAAAGAGAAACACATGGTGCATTGGTTGAAATGAGGTCAGTGCGCCCGTGTACAATTACCACTCATATGCTGTCAGTATTGTCTGCTGAGTTATAATTTTGTAGGCTGAGAGGAGGTTACTTATTCTAGCATCGGTAAATATTATTTTGTATATGAAAAGAGTAGGTTGTGAGTTTTTATGTTTCCCTATCTGATTGCCGAAGCTTCATTTCTAATGCTAAAATATTTCACTGGGTTTAAACTGAGCTGATTTATGTACCAAGGATCTTTTCTCGTCTTCCGATGACCAGTCCTGCCAATATCTCTAGGTGGAAATACAACAATCACATCATTGCTCCCCCTGATATATTAGGAGGGGGCAGTGGAAACCTGAAAGCCTCCTATGATTAGCTTTAAGTCACATTGTTTGAGTTTACATGTATTTAACATATAGCATGATAATAAATGTCAAATACGGGAATGTGGCAAATGAGGAAAGAATGGGCCAGTTGGTAGAGAAGAATAAGAATCTAGGTGAATAATGTATGATCCCTTCCCCTGGAAGAGCACTTCAGCTGGCCACCAGAGCAGAGAGAAAGGGGTGTCCACACAGAATCTGCCCAGAAAGAGAAAGGCCCAAACCAGTAGGAAACTTGAATGGTATTTGCTGAAGCCAAGAACATAAAATAAAAGTTCCATAAACAAAGAAGACCTAAAATATGGATCATCAAGAAGCAGAGTTTAGAACCAGGGCCTTAGAGGACAAGAGGGGAGGTGCAAAAAATGAAAACAGTGCTTGCCTCTAATCCCAGATACTCAGGAGACTGAGGCAGGAGGATGGCAAGTTCAAGGCTAGACTGGGTGACTCAGTGAAACTATCTCAAAACAAAACTTTAACAGTTCTGGGAAGTTAGCTTATTAGTAGAGTACTGACCTAGCATGTGTCAGTTTCTCTGTTCAGTCCTGAGAACCACAAAACAAAACATAAACAAATCAAACAAAAACCTGGAAATGCCAGCAGCTAGTTTAATGTTTTCCCTTCTAAACTTGTGTCAAATGGTTACTGTGTAACAAGCATGGTGTTGCGTGTTTTGCACATGCAATAGCTAATTTAATCCTCACAATAACCTGGAAGCTGGCACTTTTACTATTCTCATTTGAGAGACACAAAGCTGAGGTGACTTTCTCATGGTCACTCCGCTTACAAGCCTTGTAGTTTTCCTGAATCCTGAACTTTTAATCAATAGATCCTAACATCTTTTTCTGGCTGGTAAATGTTCTCTTGCAGACAAAGCAGGACAGGTTATCTGAACTGTAAAGGTTAAACAGAGGACTCTAAAAGCCATAGATAAATAGGGCACAATGGCCACACCTCCCAGTCGACCTCTTAAGGATACCTGTAGTGCTTCTGCCATAAAGCAAAGGAAGTTCTGGCTGACCCCACATTGTCCCTGAGGGCTCCTGCCAGAGGAGAAATACTGAGGCTGCTGTAAGGGTGGCGTCACATCACAGGGAGACCAGGCAGAAACCCCTTCTGCACTTCATTCCACCTGCTGGTCTCTGACCTGGTGCCACCAGCAAACTTCTGTGAACAAACTCTGTGTCGGGAGGGAGCTCTGGGTCTCCCAAGCAATTACAGAATCACTTTTGCTTTCAAATTCTGGTCGTTTCTATACTGTGGACACTTTTCTAGGCAAAACACTTCCTGGTTCTTGTTGCTGTGACATATCCTTAGCAATTCACCTGTCATAAATGACTCAAATAAACCAGAAACAGTTCTTACAGCTTCTGGAGAGGAGTGTCAGGCTGCAGTTTTAGAAACACATGTAAGCTACACCTTGGGAAATCTAAGCCCTAGAGAAGGGACCTCAACCTCAATCTCCTTTTTCCTTTCGGTGGATGCGCTGATGTCATGCTCTGTGCTATAAAGCTAAAGCGTGGATTGAAAGAGATCTCTGAGCGAGTCAGGAGGCCAAGGTTTTAGCTCTGGATCTGTTAGGGCTTGGCTTTGAAGTCAGTGCTCTCTTTGGCTGTTAGTATTATCCCCTCTTTTGTTTCAGTCTGAAGGCCCAGGCTGTGTTTCATGACAAAGAACAATGTATAAGTTAGCTTTTGCTAGATAACCAACACAACTCAGTGACTCTAAGCAGCAACCATTTTCTTCTGCTCCACATATGGCGTGGACTGGTTCCCAGGTGCTGCTGCATAGTAGTACAGCCTATTAGTTGGCTTCTGGAAAATACAGCGTGAACTTCTACTGGGGCACTGACAGAGCGCTTCGTTCCTCCTGTCCTTCACCTGTCATCTGCAGCAGACCAGCTCAGACTCGTTCACATAGGCGCTCTGATTCTAAGCCAAGAACAAAGTCAAGCCCCATGCTCAACATGTTCCAAGCTATTGCTCACATCATGCCTGCTATTGGACCCTTGGCCCATGAAACTGGCATAGCCAGATTCAAGAAATGAGGAAACTGACCTCACCCATTCCTGGAAGGGTCCATGGCACTACCTTTCGAGGCTATGGATGGTTAAGATGAGATTGTGACTATTGTAACTTATATCTAGATGTCACCCAACACTCACGTGCTCATAGGTGGGGCTTTGGGAAGGTGCTTGGATTATGAGTGTGTGATGCTAATCACTGGATTCATACACTGATGGGTTTAGAGCTGGGTGTGACATGGGAGGAGATGCCTGGGGGGAAAGCCGTGGGTCAGGGTGTGCTCAGCTGGAAAGATGTAGTATGTGTCACCTTCCTCCTGCCTTGATATATCCTGCTTCCTGCAGCTGTGCTATGAGCTTTCTCCTCTGCTGTTCCCCTCTGCCATGCCGCTCTGCCTTGGAGCCAGTCAACTATAGACAAATCTCTATACATTGAGAGCCAAAACAAGCAGATCCTTCTTTCACTTTGGGTGTCAGGTATCTTGTCTGAGCAACGAGAAAGTGACTAAGACAGTGCCCCTCTGTGTAATCTTCCACGAAAAGAAAACTCAGCAGCTCTCAGCCATACCAATCATTAAGCATCCTGTGGGGCATGAGAACAGCCAGGCGAGGGACCCTGAGTGTGCGATGCTTTCTAAAGCGACCTCCTGTTTCCACTCATGCTGTACAGAGTCACGAGATTGGCCTGCAACCTGCCTGGGCTAAGAAGTCAATCAGCTCAAGAAACTTTGTACCCTCCTCACTGTGTCAGAGGGAAACTGTAGCAGGGCAGATGTTCCCACCCGCCAGGGACCCCAGTTGCCCAGGCTGCCGGCTGGGCTGGCCGCCTCCTGAGATTGGCCTCTGCCTTTGTGACTCTTCCCACACTGACCCCAACAAGGCTCATTGAGACTGCTGAGCTAAACCATGGGTTTAAAATATTTAGGTAGCACTTTTAAAAAATATAGAAATGCAACATTAGTATGAACAACTCATCCAAGTAATACATAAGTATAAAAATGAAAATAAATATCTAGTTCCCCACAAACCCCTCCCCTAGGATTCTACCTGAAATAACTGCTGTTACTTTCTGCAATATATGTATTCAATTGTTGTGTGTATCGCCTTCTGATTGTTTACTGTCTGCTTGTGATTAACACAAGTGGTGCATATATTATTTCCTGCAGCCTTTTTTTCTCACTTAACAATAGGTTTTTGAGATTTTTGAATATCAGTATATCTGAATTTATCTTACTATTGTTAATGAATTCTATAAAATAGATGTGCTTCTTTCTATACTTTGTGATTGAAGAACTGATTATTGAAAAGAAAACTTTATATGAAATTCCAAAATTAAGTTGGGCATGGTAGTACATGAGTGTAATCTTTGCCCTTGGAGAGGCTGAGTCAAGAAGATCACAAGTCCAAACCCAGCAGGGGCATTTAGCAACTTAGTGAGACCTTGTCTCAAAATAAAAATAAATAGAATTAGAAATGTAGCTTAGTGCAAAGGCTCTAGGTTCAGTCTCCAGGAAAGAAAAAGAAAGGATAAGAAACAGAGAAAGAGAGAGATAGCAACAGAGACAGAGAAAATATTAAGGAAGAAAGCTTCAGAACGGAGGGAAGGAAAAAAGAGAAAGGAAGAAAGGAGAAAGAGACTGAAGGAAGAAAGAGGAAGAATGGGATGGGAAAAGGAAGGAGAAAGAGGAAAGGGAGGGGAGGGAGAAAGAGGGAGAGAGAAGGAGGAGAAGAGAGACAGAGACAGAGGGAGAGAGAAATTTTAAAAATGTCAACCACCAAATGCTGCAGTTAATGGAAGACAATGCTCTGAATTCCTACCTACCTGACTGCCCATCATCTGAGAGAAGGCCTCCAGCATGTGTCAATAGAATCCTTTATTCGAAATCCTGACTAGTTGGTATCCAAAGCTCCTCTCAGCTCTTGTACCTGTGACTGTGGAAAATACCACTTCCCACACAGTGGCCTCTAGAGCTCCTCCATGAGCTAAGGTGATTTGGGGGAGCTTTAGATGAACAAAGCACCAGGCAGATCAGCCTCCCCCAATTCACAGTGGCATACCTAGGCCTGCAGTCAGTGGGACCTAATAATAAGTGAGTTTGAGCCTATGAACTCCTTGTCTCAAAATTAGATTCTAAAAATTGGCTGCCATTGCTAAAGTCTTGACTTGTTTACGTTGCATTATCAGATTGAGTTATTTCATTTTGTCCCAGTGTGCCTTGTCAACTGAAAATATTGTCCCAGAGAGTTAACACAATATTTTATAAAGAAATCATTCCTGCAGGAATGGAAAAGCCTACTGGTAACCTGAGTCTCTGATCAACTATATCAAACAGACACATGGGATGCTAAGAAGGGTCTGGAAATCACTAAGTCACTTAAATCAAAAAGAAATAATAAAACTTACACTGGCTAAAGAAGCCAAGTTTCCTTTGAGCCTGGAGCAGATTTTGACATTTTAGGTTATGAATTATCCCTGTATGAAAGAAAGAATAGATACTTTAATGGCTATTAATATTTATAATTATTGATGGCTTTAGCTTTAGTTTAGAAATTATTTATTCTCCATGTTGAGGACATGCATAGCCCTGAATCGTGGTTAATAAAAGGAGTTGAACTTTGCTATTCAGTTTCAATATCTGTCCCATTTTACACACACACACACACACACACACACACACACACAATATTGGTTTCATTAATTCATTTATTTTAAAGGAAGCTAAGTGGCATACAGTTGTTTTTAGCCACCTGAATCCACTCATTTTTTTCTCATAGCAATGCTGCTATGACCCTCCTTGGAGGACTGACATCCTCTCTCACTTCCTCCCATGCACTTTGGTGGGGTGGGGAGAGGGGCTGGATGTGATTGGGCCTGGAAATCAACAGGCCACACTCTCCTGACACTGACTTACAGAGATGGCATGGTCCCCTGTCAGAGTCAATGACATATAATGTAACATTCATTGTTGATACAAAAGTCATCTGTCCTTTCTGGTGGAATGTGACCAGGATGGAGATTGACCTGAAGATCTTGCCCACCATCTTTCTACCTCCAGAAGGCCTAGAATTTACCAGTGCATGGGGAATGAGCACAGAAATATGGAAAGCATCTGGTCTTGGAGATAGCTATGTCCAATCTGTACTTTGGCTTTGTAGATATTCTATGTACTTTTTTTTTTATTATTAAGACAGCTTGAGTTGAGTTGTCTAGAACTTGCTCCTGAAAGGCCTGAAATTTCTTTTAAAAACAATTCTAATTATTTTTATCAGATACTCAGTAGGGAAGAAAAGCCAGCTCCTAATGGAAAAGATGGAATTTCAACTATTCAGGCTATCATAGCTGAATTTAGGTGGCTAACTTGGAGGTATGAACCCTCAGCTCTCCTACATACCAATTTCCAGGACCAGAAACCCATGAATCACTATTTCAAAAATAAATATAGGTCTTGTTCGTTAATGATGCAGTCTTCTTAGCATTCCATCAGATACATTTTGGAGGTCACACTTAGCAGGGAAGAGGAGTAGCATTTATTTTGCACCTTCTGTGAAATAATTTTTGAAGTGTTTCATATTTTCACTCATTTTATTTAAGAAAAACCTTTGCATGTCTGTCTTGTTCTAGGTACAGCAGATTGCTGTAGTGAGAAAAGTGGCCCTGTCCTGAAAGCATTCATAATCTAGCATATCTGGCAGAACTTTCTGTCTTTCTGAAAATGTTCTATACCTGCACCATCCAGTACTCAACCCCTAGCCATAGGTGGCTATTGATCATGGGAAGTAGGACTAATGGAGAATTCAGTTTTTTATGATAATTCAGTTTTAATCTGAGTAGCTGAACGTGAATTATGGCTATTATATGGGAATATGAAGGATTCTAGATCTAGGGAATGTTCCCTTAAATCACAATGTGCCCATGAGTCACCTCCTTATAAAGCCATAGATCCAGTTCACTATGGCCTAAGGCAGGGTCACGTGTTCTGCATTGCCAACAAGTCCCAGATGTTGTTGATGTAGCTGCTCCCTGGAGCTTGCTTTGAGTAGCAAAGATGATCATCAAAGTAAAAAAAAAAAATCATAATAATTGCAAAATATATTAAGAGCATGAAGCAGAATAGGGTTCTATAAAAAAGATAGAAGAGAGGGGTTCAGAGGTAAATCTTAATTAGAAAGGAGTCATAAAAGCCCTCATCAGAGAAGATATTTTCAAGATGGTATGAGTTAGGTAGGGTGGGGGACTGGTGGGGTGACAGAGGGGTCAAACATTCATAGGAGGCAGCAGTGGGCATAAAGACCCTCCACATCCTCTGGTAAAACAGTTTGGGAAATAAGTTTGTCTTTGATAGTACAAATATTATTGCCTTTAGTAATCCATTACTTACCCCTTGACCCCCACTGTCAGGTTCGGATAGGAGTCCCCATCAATCTTGGCATATTTTTCCACCATATTCATTAGCTTTTTGAGTTGAACTATCTTTTCCTCTAAGTCTCTCCCCCCACACCGTTAAACTAAACTCCATATATTTTTATCCTCCGAATTCTTATATGGTAGACATTTCATAAATATTTGTTGAACTGCAACCAAAAGGATAATGTGCTTTAATGTGTATATATGGAGAGAGCAGCTATCTGGCATAAGGAAAGTATATACACTGAATACATAGATGTGTGCAGCATTTTTTTTTTCTTCCAAAAAAGAGAAGAAATAGTTTTGGAGTAGAGCCAAGCCATTTGTTGCCTCTCCATTACTTTAAGTTTTATGGTAGAGGATCTCTCTGCTTTTGACAAGCACTAATTAATTCCCTCTCTGGGGAATAATGGGAAATGTAGGCCTATGCCACTTGCATCAAGGTTATCAGTTATATTGGTTTTACTGTTCTGCCCTGCTCTCGATATAAAACAGGCAGCAAAATGCACAGTTGCCTCCTCATTAGCTGTAAACAGTGTATTTCAGATTTGTCAAGCATACATATTTATTTTTACATCCAGGCATTTTTATTTATCTCACTTGCAGTTCCATCAAGTTTTTGCCAGTAAATTAGGAATGCACTAACTAGTTCTGAAAACTGTGGCACCCAGGAAATTTTATTGATCTCATAATTTACTGAATCTTTTGGTTAATTACAAGTCCTGTCGAGCTTGCTATGCTTTTCAAGTCAGCTGTGCATCATAAATATATAACCTTGGTTCTCACTCTGCCTACCTCTCTGACAGCCTCCCATGAGGTCAAAGGTGTAATAGCTACAATAC
Source organism: Hydrochoerus hydrochaeris (assembly GCA_004027455.1). Lineage (NCBI taxonomy): Eukaryota > Metazoa > Chordata > Mammalia > Rodentia > Hydrochaeridae > Hydrochoerus > Hydrochoerus hydrochaeris. The sequence continues at coordinate 105,432 of PVLA01004774.1, forward strand.
CCAGAGCCTCTAACATATTTAATTAAACTATTAATCTACTTTTATCTTTGACACTAGAAAGCCAGCTACACTGAATTTCCAGAGTTCTTCAATTCATTTACTTAAGGTGGATTTTTCAAAGCTGTATCTTCGAGAGCATTCCACTGGCAACTCTTTTAAAAGCAACTTGAAAAATCATGAATGTCAGAGGCATTACTGTATGAGCTAATAAGAAAGTGTACCATTTACAGTGATGCATGCATTTGCTTCTTGATGCAATGTATGACTAAGGCATTTTATGAAAAACAAAACAGAGCCAGGCTCTCTCAAGGTTTGAAAGTTGTAGCAGATCAATCAGCAGCAGCCTTAGAAGGTCCATTATTTTCTGTGTGTGGACAGTCATTAGACAGGAAGCTATCTTTGTTACATAACCTATAAGAATTCAGGAGGACAAGTGTAACCTCTTATGGCAGTGATGACATTTTAAGTGACCATGCTGGTTTTGTGTTCATTCACACAATGGAGCTTTGAGCCCTCACAAAATGTATCCATGAACCTTTAATTAGGTTAATAAAGTACTCATGCATGTGTGCCTCTATCTTACCTTTATTGTGTATCAGCTGGTAGTAATCTACTGTGTATGTTATTCAATTAAAGAAGCAATTTGCTGCTTTTCATTTTACTTCCTGTGCCCGTTCTTGAGATTGTGGATATAGAATTATGTGAAAAATTCGAGATTCTATTTTCCTTCACTTTAAGATCATCTTACCTGCCTACCCAGCTTTTCATTCCTCATCTATGAAAGGAATCTGCGTCGTATGCGCCTCCATAAAAGCTGTAAAAATATCACACTGTGGCCTTCTAACTAACATTCCTGGCTTTAATTTTAACAATGATTAAGAGTGATTTGAGGCATGCATTTGAACATTCCACTTCAAAATCAATTTAGACAGGCAATGCCCATGCAAATATTGATTGTAAACCCACTGTGTTTCCAGCGACTTAGATTAATATCATGGGCTAAAATCCAAAAATCTGTTTTCCTTTCCTACTTTTTTAAAGAGTATAACTGAAAACCAAATCCACTTGCAGATTGGTTGTATATTTTACAAATACCCATGGGACTAAAATTCAATTTAGATACTCAGCATATCTTCCCTCCCACCCACCTCCAGTCAAAATAATCAAAACCACAACTCTCGCATGTGTGGGGGACAGTTGAAGCTGCATATTTCACTTTATTTTATTATATTTTAACTTTATTTTTTTTTTACTGCATTTGCTATGAGTATTCCATGCATGTTGTTCAACATGAGCAACTTCCTTGAAAACAAGTCATTTCAACTGATGTTTTTTGGCTTATGTGCAGCACTTTACAGCCAGTGTATCAGAGCTATAAGTTTATAATTTGAGGCACTACAAACCTTACTTATCCATCATGATTAGATGTTTCTGTTTGTTCTTCTACTGAATGGCAAGATCTAATACTGGAAAAATGAAAATAACTTCAAGTTTGGCGACAACAACACAAAATAGTAAAGGGAATTAGGGAAAGGCTCAACTTGGTCTACTTACTGGGGGTGCAGTCTGGGTCAGACTTTCCAGTGGCCATTTGCAGCTTGCCTCCTGGCAAATGTATCTTGGGGATGTCCTAGCAGTGCCACCTTCATGGTACTGCAGAGTTAAAATTCTGAGGTTGGAAAAACAATCACTGGACTTTTCTATGGGTAAGATGGGCTTTAGATTTGCATAAGTTGAGGGATTCTTTGCTTTGCTTTGTTTTTTGTGAGTTTTGTTTGTGAGACTGTGGATTGAACCCAGTGCCTTCACATTGGGTTACATCCAGGCCCTTTTTCGATTGTTAACTTTGAAACAGGGCTTCCTAAGTTGCTAACGATGGGACTGCAGGCACAGGGGCACTGTGCTAGGTGGGCGTCTGTAAGGCTCGGTGAGGGAGGCCATCACTTAAGTGATCTCCCCTTGAAGGCTGGCGCTGTGGCAAGGCCTGGGCATCGTGCCTGCCTCTCCAAGTTTCTGTCTTTGGCTGCGGCTGCTGCTTTCAGGAACAGCTGTGGGCAGAGAAGAGAACACTGGATGTGTTGTGTCTGGACAGGACCCCATCTCAGACCTCTCTTTTTTTTATTTTCTGTGGTTCTTTACTACTACTCAGCCGGGAATTTAGCTCAGTGGTGCAGAGCCTGCCAGGCAAGCAAGAGGTCCTGAATTCGATTCCCAGTACCAAAATAAGCAAACAAACAAATAGACACTATAATGAGGGGAAATAAATCTTTAGGGAAAGATTGGGAAAGAAATTTATTGAGCCTTACAGATTTTTGTTTTAGCTCTTAAAACACATCTTTCCACTTTCTTTCATATTTATAACTGTGCTATTGTCCTGTGTTTTACTCTGCAGTGGCCTTGCCTCTGAACACATAATGAATAAATACGAGACTGAGACTGGAGACTCAATTAGTCTATAAACAAAACCTATATTTTATTCATCATCTAATGATCTACTCTTAGGTGGAAAAAACCTCTTGCCACTGTCAGAGCACCTGTATGAGCCCAGCAGAGGTACAGAGGGCAGAAGGGGAGTAGCCTGGGCACAGATGCATGATGAAAAATGCAACCCAAGATAACTCATAAAGCAAACAACAAAACACATGTTGATGTGGAGCATTCTTCAGTTTTCCATGGTGGGAATATTTCCAGCATGGCTAATTTCAGGCTTCCAATGAAAGGTCACTGAATACAGAATTGAGAAGAGATGTGTAGGATCAGCTGTCACAAACTGGCCTCCATGGACCAGTGAGCAGGGGTAGCCATATGGCTGATGGCAAGAAAGGCTAGGGGAGAGGAGGTGGGGAGAAAGGAACCGCTGCTCAGAGGGCTGTGTTAGACTGAGGAGGACTCCCTGGATCTTGTCCCTTTCTATCATAACCAGTCTTGATCTACACCTCCAAGGATTACTGCCCTGCCATCTTCCTCCTCTTGGGTTAGGCCTATGACTTGCTTAACCCAAAAGAACAAGGCAGAGATGATGCTGCTCAGTTCTGGAGCTCAGCCCCAAGAGGGCCTGCCAGCTTCGGACTGGGCACTCTGTGCCTTGAGTTGCCTGGCAAGAAGCCCAGTCACTTTGCTCCAGCTGGCCACGTGGGAAGACTGTAAGGAGGGGGCAAGCCAGGAGTAAAGCTCCTGAGGCCACAAGGACCAGAAGGGAGAAGCCCTCCTGTGGAGGATCCCTGGACTGTGGACTGTGGCCCCTCGGGAGCCATGCCAGGCAAAGCCCCTTGCATGTCTCTGCTGTACACCATCCAATGCCCTGATCCAAGACTTGTGAGAGAATAAAATCTGGTCTTTAGGCCATGAAGTTTTATAGCAGTTTATTAAGCAGCAGTTGACGGCTAAAAGCATCTATTTTCTACCAATCCAAGAATCTTATTTTTACTTAACTGTGCATTTTATGGCCAGGATCAGTAGAAAGCTCTGCTCCTAAGGTCACAGATGGAAACCCTTGGGGAAGGTCAAGTTCAAGGCTATGACCTCCAGATCCTTGAGGTCTCATTCACTCCTTCCTGTCCCTCCCTCCCAGGCTCAGGGGACAAGTACATGAGGGAATCCTGGTCAGTAGCTTTCCTGCTGGGTCATGTAACCAGCTCTGACCATGATGACAGTGTTTCCAATGCACTGAGAAGGAAAATGAAGCAGAGAGAGAGAGAGAGAGCTCTGCATATTGTTCAAGGATCAAGAGTAAAGCAAATCTCAAATCTATAAGTCCAAGGTTTTTGGAGTACTGTTCTTACTGTGTTGATGGTGTGGTGAGGATTTTGTTGATGATGCTTTCTTCTCTCATCAAGTAAATAATAAATCATGAAGAAAGCAAAGGTTAAAAAAAAATCAACTTGCCAGGACACTTGGCCTATATCATGACTTCAAGAAATATTGTGAGAGCATAGACTTGAGAGGAAAACAAAATTAACTATTGTCCAAAAGATGAGTTAAAGTGTTGTATGACCTTGATTTAACATTACTTATAAGTAAAGACCCTGGAGTTAGTCATTATCCAAAACTAAGGATATGTGTGCTACAAGTTCCACACAACAGTAGCTCATTTCATTTATATCATTGGGGATTTGTATAGTCTCTTCCTCTTTCTCTCTCTCCACCACCACTTTTTTTACGTAAAGATCAAACCCAGGACTTTGCACATGCTAGACAAGCATTCTCCCACTAAGCTAAATCCCTGGTCCTTGGAGGTTTGCTTAATTTAAGGGCATTGTTGATATTTTGTTATAAGATTAAGGCAAAACAAAATTATAATACATTAGGACTGAAATGACTAGAGAGATGGGGTGATTGATGACGTCAATAGTAGAATATACTGATGATTTTAGATCAATAAGAAGGCTGAAAAAAAGGTAGCAATATTACATTTATTAAATAAAATTTTAAAAAGTACATATGGCTGGAAAACTGTTTCAGCCTTAACCTGACACTCACTGGGGTGCCACCCAGGGCAGATATACTCTGCTGTCCCTTTTTAGAATAGAGGCAAGTCACAAACTAAGACCACTATGTCAGCGCAGCACTGTTTTTAGTGTAATGTTTCAAGATGCTCTGAATCTAGAAAAAATGAAATCATCTCCACAGTTTCCTGCTCACCACAGCACAGGCAAGGGCAGCACTCAGATCTTGCATTCTCATCTGCAAGAGGAGTTGCCTCAATTCTTCTAGGCTCATTTGCTTCCTGGTGATTTGTGGGTCATTTTCTCTCATATTATCTACAGGATGCATTGTTTTAAACTAAAAAACATAGAGAAGTGCTTGATAAAGTATAGAGTGTTATTCAGAAGCAGGATGACCAATGACAGGTGAAAAGTGGTGCTGTCCACAAAAAATGCCACCACTATGTCTTGCTGAACACTTGGAATAGGGAAGTTAGGCACATTAGGCTTGATTTTGTTGTTCTTCCATGAACATAAAATGGGAGTGGAGGAGATGTCCATTTTGGTCCATTTTAGATCAGTGGCACTATGTATATGCAGTGTGTTCTCTTTAGTCTGTTGCTATAGGTATGTAAGCCCATATCAAAAACAGAAAAGGAGACAGGGTGATTAATAGATTGCCAACACCATTTGGTGTTATGTTGTTGTCCAGTGGTGATAAGGACATTGCCTGTCTTATGGTCACTCAATTACAGTCTTTGTTCTCATTTAAAATGATGGGAATTTCATGTAAAAGCTTCCTAAGTAAATTTGAATGTTACATGAGGCATGTAATAGAATAAAAATGGAGCTGCAAGTTCAATTGCTGATATGCCTTCCCCCTACCACATCATTAGAGATGACAGAGCGGCTTTGGGGATTAAGAGATTTAGACATTATTTTTTACCTCTTTGGCCATTCACGTGGCCATTTTTATGATTCACTAAGTGATGTGCTGATGGTCTTCCATTCAATCAGTACTTCCAGAAGACTTGGTACTTTGGGCTTATAGTTTTTGAAAAATTGTGTTATTATGAATTTTAACTGTAAGATAGCATGCATGTTGTTAATCCTATGAGAATACATATTTCATTAAGTATGCCACTAATGAAAATCAGTGAGTACCAAAGTCCATGCACAATTCTAAAGGAAGTAAGACAATGACTTGTCTATATCATGCAGATTGCATGGTTCCAGGGTAAAGCAAAAGCTAATTTCTAAGGCACAACAAAGAGAAGCAAAAAAGAAAGAATCTATCTTATCCCTTTTTTGAGGGTTTAAAAAGGAATCTTTTTAGACTTTAGTTGAATAGAGTAATAATATGATGTGAAGTCACACTATAACTGCATTATTCGAGTTTGGGGAGCAAGAGTAGCTCATGGGGAAATGCTAATTGGTCGGAATAGATCTATAGAAATTCCACAGAGGTTGTAAAAATAATTAGATCTAATATAAGGCACTACACAATCATAGAGTAAGGATTAGTGAGATGGTACAAGAATAATAGCCATTGTCAAAAGGTAAAGATTTTCCTTTATTTTTTAAAGTGGAAACTTGTGAGCTTATTTATGTTCCATTTATTGGTGAGTACTGAAACCAGGAAAAAGACTCCCTTTCACTCCACATAAGGTTTAGTTGACCATATGGGTACACTTTTACAAATCAACACATTCAAAATTTTACATTCTTATTATATTTGACTATCAAACACATGATTTTTTCCTGTGACTCTTCCATTTGTGTTCAAGCATCTATACCTAATGATTTTCTGCTTTTTATATTTTCTAGGGTTTTACAAAGAGAACATTCTGTATAAGTAAGCACCATGTTGGTAAAAATGAATTAAACCTGCAAGCTCTATCTTTCTTTCTCTTCTTTCTTTCCCTTGAAATCTTGTGTTCTGGAAATAATTCCTATAGTCATCTTTTAGTAACTGAAGTCATGTCTTTTCTGCCATGATATCATGCCCTGGTAGCAATCTATTAAATATTTCCTGCTAAAAATGACCCCAAGAGACAGTAATTAGCCTACTCTTGAGTATAATAAGAGAATCAGAAATTGATGAATAATTCTTTTCAAATATTTTAAGTAATGGCCTAAAACTAAAAGACCATGTATTTCTTGTCTTAGAAAAACAGTTCAGAATACGTTAGAATGTCATGAATAAATGAACAGTTTCATTTATGAGCTTTATATAGAAATCATTGAGTTTCCCTGCTCAAGGTACAGTCTGCACGGTAGTTAATCTTCTTGTGGCACTTACTGTATAATGCACACCTCTTTGGGCAATCTTTTGTATTAAAATACAGCATTTAATCTCCTTCCCTCCACAAAGCATTTCAGGAAGGAACTGCTCAATTTTTTTTTGATAACATGGTGGAAATTATTTCAGAAATGATAAAGATGGAAATTCTCATTTAATATCTTTCTTTATAGCTCATTGGAAAATAGGAAATATTTTTGAAATGATCTAAAACTATGGGAAAATTACAAGAACTCGATTGCTATCCAGATAATTCTTGTCTCAGCACTGCCACCCATCTGAGTGACCCTAAGTCTTTGAACTTCCCTCAGCTGGTAGTTAACATTGTTATTTTAATCGTTAAAGTGCAAATATTACTTTGCTGACCTTCAGGTATCTTTCATTTTAAAATACCCATCTCCCTGTTTTGGTCTGTTTCTTCATTCATACTTACATGTGTCCTATTCTTTCCTTTTAGTCTAATGACATTTTAACCTGTATTTGAACCTCTGAAAAGTTAAGGTCTGTCCCAGATTGGTTTCATTTCTTCCTGTACAAGAGAACTATCTTTCATCCTCACTAAGGTCATATGCCACTTTTGTAAGAGAGAGTGAATGGTAGAGATCAACTCTCTAGGGAAAAGCTTCGACCCTAGGACAGTCAGTGGTAGGCAAGACATAGACTAAATCAGATGGTGCAAAGTGTCATTTCTAAAGAAAATTCCCCAAAAGCTCTTTCAAATGAGAAAAGAGATATCTTCTGATTAGAGGACAATAGTACTATGCTTGACATGAGCTTTCTAGAATGACTACCAAGATCATCTGTGAAAACATTTTTAGTCCCTGTACTCTCTACTCATAAATCACAAGGCTAAGTTCAACATGGACATTTTTTCTGTTTTGCTCCATACCTGGCTAAACAAAAGACTGGCTTGTAAGGTTTAACAGTTCAATTAAGGATTTTTCAAAATGAAGAATTGTTCATAGGAAATTTTCCTGTGAGCTAGATTAGAATTCATGGATTGCAAATTTTCTTCTGTATATTGTAAGAGGGAAAAAGTATGTTCCAACAAGAGACACCAAACATAACATGGAAAGTAAAGTATAATTAATTAAGATGTGGCTAATATTTTATTTCTTAGGTTAGCAAGAAAACTTAAACTCATATGTTTATGTATAAATGTTATACCATACAAAGCACTATTGCTTCCATGCAAAATGATAGAAATTATCCATTTTTGGTGAAAAGAGAAGAAATCATTCACATCCTTTGGGACATTAATTCATAAACTATATGAAATTTTTAACAAAAGGAAATGCAGAGTTTGTGCAATTCCCCCAGAAAAATAGCTGATTTTTAAAGTAAATCATAATGAGTAATATTACTACTATTATACTCACTAGTGGTGTAAGGGTCATTAATAAAAGAGTCTTCATGATATGTGAGTTCTAATATAAAACTATAAATATATTATAAATGTTCTGCATAAAGTAAGATATTCAGATTTATGAAATGGATCCCACATGATTAGTAGCCACCTTGCATCATGAAATTTAAGAGACTAATTAAATCTATGTCATGAGCATTTGGGTTTTCTGTCATTTAGAAGAGAGAATGGGGTGGGAAGTACAGTAATGGACTATTTTTTTTTTCATTTTATTTGGATGTCATCAGAACTTCTAAAGCACTAAAGAGCTGGGTGTGACCCTGCTGCTAGACTGGAAGATTAACATAGATGTCTGAAGGAACCATTGCTAGGAAAATTCATAGAGGGAGCTGAGAATTCAGAGGGTTGAGAGCTGAGATGGAGAGGGTGTTATGGCGAATTCCTATTTTGGCATATTTCTGAGGATCTGAATTGACTCTCAACACACCCTACTTAGCTATTCCTGCCATACACCAAATTTGTTTTGTCTTGTGAATCTTTTAATTTCCAGGCTTTCACGTGGAATATGCTTTCCTTTACATTTTTTACTTGGATAATGACTCAGCAATCACAGTTTTCAAGTTGAGACTTTCTTCAGAAAGTTTTCTGTGATCTTTTCGAGGCTTCTTTATAGGGTGCTAAGAATTCTGCATACACTTCCCCCACCAAAGCATCTCCCGCTGAAATTGATTGTTTGTTCATTTCCTCCACTAGACTGTGGGCTTCTCCATGGAAAAAAAGTGTCTTTTTATCATTTTATCATTCTTTTACCACTCATCATTCTTATTTATCATTTTATCCGTTGATGTTTGCACAATGGCTGGCCATATTAGTTATCAATAAACATTATCAACCAACAAAGGAAACTGAAAGAAATGAATAGAGGGTGAAGTACATGAGCAAAGTCACAGAGGTGGAGATGATAAGGTGACCCAAAGACAACAAGGAGTCTTTAATATTCATTTCTTCTAAATGAGCAACACACCATAAATGTCTTCTTTGTACTGGGGATTTGATACATTTTCACTATTGAAAAACAGGTAGAAAACTAGATAAATTCTATATGCTTTCCACTGACAATTTCTCAGGTACCTAAAAAAAAGTATAAAAAAAATTGTACTCGAGGGCCAGGTATATACCTCAGTGACACAGCACCTGCCTGGCAAGCACAAGGTCATGAATTCAATTCCCGGTACAAAAAACAAAACAAAAAAAAGATACGTGAGGAATTTTAGGATTCATATGGTAAGTTTTAGAGTTGTATAATGGACTGAAAATTCCTTTAGAAAACAAGTTTTCTTGGGTCAGGAATTATCACTAAAATGATACTAAGGAAAGTGCATTTTAACTTCATTCTCTTCATTTTGAAAAGGATTAATGTGCCTCCCTATGAAGTAGCAAGTATCTATAAAGCAACAGGATGATCAGCTGAAAATAGAATAAGTAGTCATAATTTTTATTAAAAATTATAAATCTTAGTTAAAATACTCACAGTTTTTATATATGTAGTAATTGGCCAAAGGGTCCCTGTATGTATGTGTATATATATATATATACACAATGTGTGTATGTATATACAGGATATATATATATATATATATATATATATATGTCCTGAGATTTATTCTAGTCAAGTTTCAAGGTGGGCTCTTAGCTAATATGGGGTGCTCTCACTTGGATCTTGAATATCCCTCATGGACCCATGCGTTAAAAGTTCAGTCCCCAGTCTGACACCACTGGTATATGCTATAACCTTCAAGAGGTGGGACCTAGTGGAAATAAGTAAGGTCATTGGGGACCTTCCCTTGAAGGGTATCTTAATTACTTTTTTCTCATTGCTGCAAAAAAAATACCTGACACCCAAAATTAAGGAAAAAAAGATTTATTTAGCTCACAATTTGTGGAGGTTTCAGTCCACAATCAACTGGCTCCAAGGCAGGGTGGCATGGCAGAGGGACAACAGTTCATGACTGCAGAAGCAAAAGCAGCAAGAGAAAAAGAGAGTGGGCAGCAAGCCTCTTTTCCTCCCTTATATTATAAGCTGCCTACCACCCCCTAGGGGGGTGCAACACTCACACCACCTCTGTGCTCTCGTCTTACACAGGATGAGAATGCTTACAAAGTGAAGACCCTGGCCTCCTTCTGAGTCACTTCATTAAACTTCTAAACTTCGCAAGTTGACACAGTGTATGAACCATTACAAAGGGGATGTGAGACCTTGATCTCTTTTGGATATTTTTATTTGCTGGACATAGGGGACTTGTTTTGCTCTGCCATACACTCCCACAACATTGTGCTGCCTTGCCACAGACCCAAAGCAATAGGGCCAACCAGTCATGAACTGGAACCACTAAAATCATGGGCCAAAGTAAATCTTTTCTCTTTATAAGTTGATTGTCTCAGGTATTTTATTATAGAGGTAGAAAGCTAAGATATGAGAAAAAGATGGTATGGATAGCATCACACTGTTGCTATTTCCTAATATTTTTAGGATAACCCTCAAATATAATGTTATCTGCATTTCCATTTGATGCTTTGGAGTTTTCTGCTAGGGAATGTTCTTGATGCTGTAATAATTCAGTTCAACTTAGCACATTCACCAAGTCTGTGATCAGTTCTCTGCTAGACACTACAGAAAGGATGATGGACAAGGCATGGTGTTTTCCACCCACAAACTCAAATTAACCAGGAAAACTGGTACAGATGGTGGGTCTACAACTAAGAGTTGTAAACTTGTGAATAAAGAATGAAGTTTACTTTATTTTATTTATTCATTTATTTATTTATTTATTTATTTATTTATTTGTTTTGTATTTCTGGAATTAGTTCCTCTTTCAGGGCCCCATTTTTGGTGGCAAAACAATCACACAAAAATCTATTTAAATCCAGAAATGTCTTAGTCCATTTTGAGCTTACATGCAATCTTTTCAGCATTTCTCCTCTTGGAAATGGCATGGGCAATGGCAGTGGCCTGGAGACTCCTGGCAGGAGGAAAGGGTGGGCTCAGGAAGATGCAGGAAAAGGAAGCTGGGGGGTAAAACTTTGGACATTTATACAGGGGTGGCCCTTGCTGCAGCAGCCAGTGGATTCTGGAATAGCAGTTGGTGCTGCCTTCTCCTCTGTGTGGTGAGTTTCCCCTGGGTGTGGCCAGCCTGTCCTTGTCTGGAATCTGTGTCCAGTGCATCCCTGTCTTCCTGAATGCCTTCCCTTTCCCTTAACAATCCCTGGTATACCACCCTCCATCAAAATTTTTACTTAAAAATGTTTTAAATTGTTTTCTTAGTCTTCTCTGGGACTTCACCCCAGAACACAGCTCCACCACTTCATTATAGTGTGTCTTGAGCAACTTATTGAATGCATTGCTATCTTCACCTCCCATCTACATAATGCACTTTACTCCAAAATCTCTCAGAATTACTTAAGTTGTGTATGTAGAGCACCTAATGCCAGAAACATAGACTTGTATGATAAATGTCACTACTCCTCTGCCTCTGTCTCCTGTCTCTGGGATCTTGATGAACAGAAGAGGCAGGCACAGTGCCTTGGAACAGCTAAACACTGGCCCCTGACTTTCCGCCCTGACATTTGCTGGTCTTTGGTGATTGTCATTTACTCTTGTTGGCATCTGCTGAGATTTCTCCACATGGGAGATGTGAGGTCCCTTCAGGCCGGGAGGCTTGGGACAGGGGAGACTGAGTCAGATTGTCTACTCCTGATATACTTTAGTTGTCAGATTTCAGGGTTCTTCCTGCTCTCCAATTGCCTCGAACTTCTTGGGCAGTTGGGCATTCAGTGCCCCACCACACCGAATATTTACTAGGGGAGGGATGGCGGTCAGGAGTACAGGAGGGCTGATGGGATACACACTGGCTCCTTAGCTCTCTTCCTCGGTGCACCTCCTTTGTTATATCAAGTTTGGGCAAACTGCTTGGTCTCTCTTCTTATCCATCTAGCTTTTTGAGTCTCAAAGCTCCTTCCTCTAAATTTACTGTCTCTCTGTGTGGAATTTCAAGAGTCAATTTATAAATCGAAGAATTTCCTATATGCTCACTGTTCTACTCTAACTACCATGCTCATGCCCAGAGGCCATGGTCTCTACACAAGTTTCATTTTATTAAGAACAAAAAGGATTTCTTGAGAAAGAATATCATTTAGGCTACTACAAAAAGTATTTCCATACTGCGTGATAGTATGAATAGCCAGCTGCCATAAGGGGCCCAGGAAATACTAAAAAGTGAAAAAAAGTATAGGATAAAAGTTTTTCAGAAGCATCTATATTGGGGGGGTCTTGAACAAACATCTGATCTTGACAAGCAGGTGTATGGGGTGGGGAATACGTGGCAATGTCATGGTGTGCTTTGAAATCTTCAAGGAGAAAAGAAAAATCTGATTTGTTTGAGAACAAGTTCCTACAGCTGCTAGATTAACTTCAATACCTGAAAAATCTTGAATGCCATAGATTTGTGATCTTAAATTCCTCCAAATGTTAATAAGTTGGGGAAAAAGAGCTTGATATATGGAAGAAAATGAAGATGCCCTCTAAAATCTTTTTTGGATGCACATAATCTACACAAATTTTATGAAAGTGAATTTGACCCACATCTGCTAAAATAAATTGACTTCTTTCTCATAGATCCTGTGCCATGTGACTCTGAAAAGATAAAGAAAAATTCAGCTTTAAAAAGATAAAGGGGGTGTTTATATCAATTATTATGTAAAAATAGAAGAAATCCTAATAATACTAATAATGTTAATGTTTTTCATGTAGCAGGTAAAGCCAATCACAGCCTTTCTGTTGACAGAAATAGCAAGGATTCATTGCATACTTAACATTTGTCAATCATTTTGCTGGGTACCAGGGGACCTTGTTCAAAAAAAGCAGGTTAGGCCCTGAGTCTTGGACCTGGCATCTGGAGAAGAGTCACATGACAAACATGGACAAATATGAATAAAAAGAGGTAACATATTTTGATGAGACTGTGTGAGAAAATCCAATTGCACTAGAGAACAACTTGAGAACTTGGTTTAGACAGTGATATCAGCAAAGTCATCTAAGAGAAAGTGGTGATTAATGTACAACCTACTGAAATGTAAGTAGCTGATCCTGTGAAGAATCAAGGAAAAACATTCCAGTCAGGGACAGCATCTAATAAAATATCCTTAAGGTTCATGGACTAAGTGAAATTTTAAGCAAACGTTTACTTCTCTCACTTTATCATATGATAATGTAGTCTTTAAAAGAATTAATTATGCAACTTCTTTGGCCAAGGTCACCAGAGCAATGAGAAGAATCGGTGGAGGGAAAATTCATCTGACTCCAAGGGTCTAAGCAGTCTGGTTTCAGAAAAAGCTTTGTGGATTTGTTCACCTTTGCAAAGAAAGCAGCAGTTGAGAACCAGAGCTCTAGAGTCTTTAGGAATGGTGTCAAACCCCTGCCCTGCACTTGCAAATTGGGTGACATTGGAAGTAACATAACCAGCATAGACATGACCTCTTCATCTGCAGAACTGGTGCTAATAGACACCCCTCAGATTATTTATAAACTAATACAGCCATACATTAATTCAAACTTTTACACACCCCCAACTTCTGAATTAATACAGAAAGCATTTAACTAGCTCCTTCTACATGCCAGGTACCCTTTTAAGTATTAGGAATACATTTATGCAAAAATAATACCATTGCCATTCTGGGGCTGGGTTCCTTCAAGAGAAGGAGTCAGTGAGCAGTTAGCAAATTAATCTAGACTAGAACTTTAAAAGGAGCTGTGGAGAAAACACATCAGGAGAAATCAGGAAGTTTCTCTGAGAAGCCTAGATAAAGATTAAATGAGATAATGCATAACAGATGCTTAGCACCTACTACCAAGGCATGAAATGGGAAAAGTGGAGAGAAGTTGAAGAACAGACATAGGAATGCCCAGGACCAATGGCTCATTACCCTGCCTAAAGCAAGCCCCAGCTTTTGGCGTTCTTTTGTCCAAGTTTTGAGATAGTCCCTGATGGCTTCCTTCTACGTTTTTGAATATGTGATGAATTCATGGGCCGTTTTCTGAATTTGTTCTCACCACCACCTTCCAATCATGACTGAACTATTGAAGTCAACTTGCCCACCTGGCAAGAACATCCTGATCATATAGACTTCTATGCCCAGCCTCGGTTATTAGCTATTTCTCATGGTATGCTCATATAGAGTCACTCTGATTATACTTCGCTTTCCCATGTAGTTTGGCTTCATAGAGTGAATGTGCTGATCAGAGGGCTTTGATTATCCCAGTTCCTGTAACAGCTTTTGCTCATTATAAGTTAAGCAGCTGCCATTCTGATAGAGCACGTTTGCCTCTTGGGCTCAGGTAATATCAGTGTCTGGCTAACAGGAGGTACTCCATGAATATCTCCTGAGTGGTGGGTTGAGGCCTAGGCCCATGGCAATGTCAGCCTTCCAGTGGTAAATCCACCAGCAAGTGACAGAGTGCTATCCTGCTAGCCCTACCAGGAGCTTGACTGCCTCTCTTCCAGGCATTCCACCATTGCCGCTGTACACTTCAGGCACGCGAACAGATCTTCTGCATCAACAATATGCCTGAATTCCTGAAAGGATAAATCAGATGGTTGAAAGTGATGGCAAGGGGAGTAATTCTGCCCCTGCATTCAAGTGAGCACAGCTACCAGAAAAATTCAAAAGCAGGGTCCCAAATGCAGTTCTGTTTCTGGGTGTACAAGGTTTCCCTTCACCTGCAGAGCCCTGGAAAGACAAAAGGTAAGGCGATGATGGCAGGAATGGAGTGGTGGAATCCATTTGGTTGCTGTTGATAGTGAAGAACTACAGGACATCAAACCGTGATGAGAATCCTAATAGGACTCACTTATTATTCAGCAGACACTGCATTTCATACTTCATACCTATCATTTCACTTAGTTTTCCCACCCTGCAGGCCATTGCATATATCAGCAGGAAACCTCTCTTCTCTTTGATTCAAACTTACATTTTCCAGAAATGTTTAATAAGGATTTCAGGCTTTTTGGCTAAACAAACATCATGCATGAAAACGCTGGTTTCTCTGTGAAATACAGCCCAGTAATTTTCTCTTATCTCCCTGAGCACCACACCAAGAGATATGGTCTTGTATTCTGTTAGCTGTACAGGAGCATCTTGCTGCTCCCTACCTGCTGATTCATTCCTCCATTGACTCAGTTCATCTAAGTACTCTTGAAGGTGGGACTGGCTGATTGGCAGCTGGTAGAGATTTCCACTTCTACCCCACTCCCTTTTCATGTTTGCTGCCTGTTGCTCCTCCAAGGAAGCCAAACAGAATCTGGAAACTTCAACTCCACCCAATCATTAATAACTAGAGAAGACTAAATAAATATACTTGAGGCTCAGTTGCTAAATGTAAGATACCCTTGCTGTGTTCTTCACTACCAGGTCATGCTGACACTGTTTTCTTTTCTATCCTTGAATGGCTGGTTCCTCTGATGAACCCGAACACATAGGAGTATTTATTTATGAGGCACAATTATTTACATAAAGATGAGTGCATTTTTGTAACTGTCTTAGTCATGTGGCTTCAGCCAAGTAATTGACCATAGAAGGTCTCAGTTCTTTTCCTGGAAAAAAAAATAAGATGAAAGGGGAGGCCGCTGTATTAGATTAGTAGTTCTCAAAGTCCTTTAGATAATGCAATACTTTGAAACCATGGTATGCTTTGTGGGATACCAAGAAATATTAAAACCAAAACTAGTCTTAAAGTAACCAAATATATATTTTTTGATTTCCAAATATTCTCATATACATGGGTAGAATGAAGCAAATGTTAGCATTTATGGAGATACAATTAATTCATTAATTCATCTATCAAATATACCACCACAAATGTATCTCAAAGTAGTAGTTATCATTTTCACCTACAGGAATCATTGAAACATAGATCACTGGGCCCCAAGGGCTTCATTATAAATTCTTGGTGTTGTTACTATGGATTGTGACCTGGCCACTATACTTGGAAAATCTCTAGCCTCCATTATTCTGGCAAAGGGTCAATAAACTATAGCCCTTGGGCCAAATCTTTTCCTAAGTTAGATATTGTCAAACAACACACTCTTTTCTTTATGTATTGTCTATCGCTGTGTTTGTGCTACAGTGGGAGAGTCTAGTGACTGTGATAGAGACTTTAACAACAAATGCTGAAATATTACCTGTTTGCTTTGTAATGAAGTTTGTCAAGATAAATTTTCACAAAAATATAACATGGTTTTTTACTCATGGAGCTTGTGTTCTAACATGATAGCAAAAATTTAGGAAGATTCAAAGAATAAATATATGAAGGAGTCTTAATTGAGGGATTTTACCTTCATTTATTTATAACTTAGTTATTCTTTCTTTTTTCCTTTCTTTAAGGATCACTTTTTCATATTTCTATGACTTTAGTTCAGATTCCAATCTCTTCACATCCACATGATTAAAACACCTTCCAAAATAAAATAAAATGTCCTCTAAACTGGTCTTTTCCTCTCATTGTTCTCTAACATGTAGTAGTTAGATAGTATTTTCAGAACAAATAGCATAAACATAGCCATTAGATGGTGATTTTTTTTCCCCAGGAGACTCTATTTTTCATTTTTCAACATTGTGAGATCATACCCCTATGACTGCTTTATCTCCTACCTGAGGTTCCCTACCTGTTAGCCCAGGTCCTCCCCAGAAATGGAGTCACCTGGGGTTCTGCCAAAGGAGTGGCCAGGCAGGAAGCTGTTCATCACATTGTCCTCTGCAGCCTCTTCCACTTCCTGTTTATCTCTGTCCCAGGCAAGAGACACTTCCTTCCTATAGTCTTCCCACCCTAAGGTCTCTGAGCATGCTGCCCCTTTTAGGAACCCCCCCATCCCACCCCTCTAAGCCTACCTTGGTTAGCTCACTGTTTCCCAAATTAATTATATTAGTTATTTATTAATAGTAGTTACCTTTGTCTAATAACAACTTCTCCCAGTAGTCCATTGGACAATAATTCTTTTTGTAGTTTCTGTGCAGCAGGGTTTAGGGAGTGGTTTGGTTCAGTCGCTCTTACTTGGGTCTTTCATGAAGTCCTTAAAATGTTAACTTGGATCACAGTCATCCAAAGGCCCAGTAAGCTCAACCAGATTCCCTTGGGTCACCCAGGCTGGCAAGTTGGTGCTGCCTGTTAGCTATAGACACCTCCTTCTCATGTTTTGGAAGCTAGCTTTCCATGTTTCTTTTAAGACACTGTCATTTTTGCCATTTCCTATTTGTAAACAGTTCATCCCTAATCAAGGTGAGAGAGAATGACAAGAGATGCAAGGGTCACGGAATAAAATCACTGGGGACTTGAGGGCTGAATGCTGCCTTGTCTTTACCCCCTTCTACTCTAGACAAAGCCTTTGCCTTCATTATCTCCACCTAATTTCCTAAATCTACCATTTTTCACAGGCACTAAAGTGAATATTTTATCAGGGCCTGCAGCAGAGAGGGTTCAGTGCACAGGAAGGAGCCCTCCTCAACTAAAACCCAAGAAGTGCTTGGGGAGTACGGCTTGTATAGCAGCTGTGAGCCTGTTTCAGTGAAGGACAGGGTGGAAAGCTCCTGTGAATGCTGGGTGTTCTTAATCCTCATCTTGGCAGCATCTTCTCAGTGATACTTTCTCTGAATCCTTGAGAGTGAAGAAATCGCATGCCCCTCTCTTCTCCTATGGCCTCATTATCAATACCACACATTTTATTAGCTATTCACACATGGGAAAGAATCTCTAGTCACAGATGAAATATTCTGAAGAGCTCAGCTCAACCTAAGCAAGAAAATTCTACAGAAACCTGCATGAGGCATTGAAATAAAAGCTCTAAATTAAAGATTGAACTGTATTATACATATGAAGTATCATGAGTAATATTAATGTGGTCAATTAATACATTTAAGAGACTAGAGTCTGCCACAGCAGTGCTGCTCAAACTAAATATTCATGTGAATCATGTAAGGATTTAATTAAATGCACCATAGACTTAGCTGGTGTGGGGAGGGGTCTGAGATTCTGCCTTTCTAACAAGTTCTCAGTGATGCTAGTACTGCTGGTCCATGGAACATCACTGAATAGCAAAGAACCCAGAAAATTGGCATAAAATAGAATAAAAATTGAAAGAAGACTGCAAAAGAGAAGTAGTGCAGAGAACCAATCTGGTCTTCAATTACTAGAGTTGTCAAGCAAATATATATTTAGGATCATCAATTGTCCAAGAACTTGTCTGTTTCCATTGTCTTTATGCATGCATATGGGTCCGACCTTGCCCAGGCTTGCTACGAGTCCTTTTGGATGTACATTCATATAACCCATGGAATTGAAACACAGTTCCTTTTTCTGAGGTGTTGATCAATAAGCATATGGTTCTTGATTGCTTCTAATTCTCAGTCAGTCCTTGAATTCCTAAGATTTTCTCCTCTAAAAATACGTAATTTTTTGTAGGGTTTAAGAACATCTTTAAAGTATGGACCTATTTATTTTGTTCTTATAATGGAATTAAACTAGCAGGACTAAACACCAGGTAAATTAGCATGATGAAATTAATAGAAATATTTCTGGTACTTGGGTCATGCCCAAACCAAAAAAATCATAATCTTTGCAGATGGGCCCAAGGTATTGGGATTTTTTTTTAAAGTTCCCTAGGTAATTCCAATGTGAAACAAAAGTTGAGGGCTATTATTTTAATTTATATCTTACTAGACCTTAAAATAGAATGATTATACTTTTACTGTGCCACAATGCATTTTTTTGTCTTTTTTTTTTTTTTTTTGAGACAGAGTCTCACTATGCAGTTAAGGCTGTCCTTGGGCTTACTTTGTAGCCCAGGCTGATCTTGAACTCACAACAATCCTCCTGCCTCAGCCTCCTGAGTGCTAGGATTACAGGTGTGAGCCACTAAACCTGGCTCACAATACATTTTTAAAATACATAATTTGCAAATATTATTGAAGCCCAGTTTAGAGAAAATATTTACCTTTTTTATAGGACATAATTGCATTAATTTATGAATATGCAAAGATAAGCAATAGTAATTTTTATAAATTCCAGAGCAATCTAGCTTTTGTTTAAGTGAGTATGGTTTCTTAATCTTAATCAGGCCCAACTTGAAGGTTGCACTTTTTTCAAAGCAAACACATCAGATCACTTTGCCAAAGTTTTCATGCCATTAAAAAACATGAAGTCATTTTGCAAATATTTTGTATCTGTTAGTCAAGTCTACCTTAGTTCAAAATAGGACTTTGTTGCATGCCTCCCTAGAGTGTTTTAGCTCAGTATGAATGCCATCACTGATGAGTATTTCTTACTCAACTTCACAATTAGGAGCAGAGTAATGGCAGCCTATCACAGTTGCTGGAATCCCCCACACAGGGTCAGTGTCACCTGGCTCCTCTCTGAAATGCTGCCTCTTTCTGACTGTGTGGCCCTGGACAAGTCTCTCCTTTTCTGATGGTTTCCAATATTTTGTAAAATGAAGGAGATGAAGTAAGATGCACGTGAGAGTCTCACAGCTAGAAAGGATATAGGCACAAAGGTGACTTGAGTGCTTCTAGGTTACGCACTGTGTAAAATGACTTTAAATAATTCTCATAGAACTCTCCAAATTCCATGAGTCTGTGGAAGAATTGTCAAGTGGGCAGATACAAATGTCACTAGGTTATTAAACTAAGCCATGAAAAACTGGAGAACATGAAGTAAAAGGATATTACAGTAACTGCATCAGAGCTGATTATCTCCTAGACAGAGAATTTTTACACCCATTAATTCCAACCCCTTTTTAAATTATAAATTGGGAAACTGAGGCCCCAAAAGCTCACATGCATTGCTACTACTGGTGTATAAAATAGCACACTAACAGGAGATGAGAATTTGCCTTGTTCAGTACTAATTTTTATGTCAACCTAAAGCTTCTTTATCTTCATTATAAGTCAGCATTTCATTCTGCACTGGAGAAAACATAGATCTAGGGCTTGTCTTTATGATAATTCAGAATTTTTGAAGCCAGCATATCAGGAAGATTTTCACAAGTGACCCAGTGTATAATACATAGGCCCTGACCTTACAAGTCCAGATCCACTAACCAAGTGCTGCTAGTATTGGGCACTTACTTGGAAGGTTTTGTGTGTAAATATGCTCTATAGCTAGATTCACAAAACTTGTCAGCCCTCCAGGTGAGAAGTCACCATTGTTTCACTGCCCTGAGATTCATAAGTAGTAAGTTATAGAGAATCATAGTAATATCATGCACATACACACGTACATCTATATAACTATACATCAGAAGTTACACATGAACATTGCTGGTACCAGGTACTCTCCTGATCCTGGGTGGTGGAGTTGAGTGTACTGATGCAAAATAGCGTTCTCAAAGACTGATCCTGTATCCAATTAATTCAACACTGATTTACCACAGGTAGTAAAGCCTTGTTCAGATTTGATTCTCACTGACATTCTGATAATTTGTGCCAAGACTGTGTCAACCACACATCATTCAACAAATTCAGTAAATGATTACTATACCTCTACTGTACTTTAGGTGGTCAGACACTGGAAATACTGTAATGAACAAGACTGGCCATACCTTCCAGGAGTTTTTATTCTAGTTGAGAGAGGGTAAGGTACCAAATCACATTTGCAAAACTGGAAAACAAAAGGATAGGTAAGATCATGTTAGGTCTTTGCTAGTGGGAAGGAAAATTTGAAAGGACGAGGGACAGAAAATGGAAAAGGGAGGATAAAGGCTGCAGGGTATGCAGGGTCATGGAGCCATTTTCAAGGCAGTAACTTTTGAGGTGAGATTTGAATATTGAGGAGGACACAGCATTACAGAAGTCTGGAGGAGAGAGCTTTAGGCACAGGGATCCACACCTGAACTGGTCCTGAGATGAGAGAAAGGAACTTAGCACTTCTGCAAGAAGATTCTTGGTTAATAGTAACGAGCTTTGGAAATCAGTATTTCACACACAGAATTGTACATTTATCATTTATTCATCAGAATACACATTGTAAGATTTTATGTGTCATGGCCTATTCCAGACATAGGCCGCTGGCCTTGTGAAGCCTACATCATCATAGGGAACGTAAGGCACAGATAATAAGTAATAATTATCCTGAGAGGCAAATTATACAATGTGCCAAAAGATAGATGCCACCACAGAAAGAAAAGAGAGCGAGAGGAGCAGAGCATCGAGGATGGGACATTAGCAAGGGCCTCACTGAGGGGGTGAAGCATAAACCTGTCAAAGCATATTGGGAATTAGCTGTGCAAAGTGGGAAGAAGCATTTTGAAAAGTGAGAGAAATAAACAAGGAGACATGCTGGAGCTAGGGCGGGCACGCAGAGAATGAGGAGAGAAGCCGTAGGAAACATTTGACATTTCCTCTGGCAGAAGTGGGTTGACTTTGTAGGATTCATCACTCTCATTCTAAGATCTGGACAGGAAGAGAAAGCAAAGAATCCTCTCCCTGTGGGTCCCAGGGGGCAGCGCCAGAAGGCTTGGCTTCTGCACAGTGGTGAGGCCATAGCACATAGTCCCATAGCCAGGCTACTCTGGCCCCATAGTTGATATTTGTGGCAAAGAGCAGGCTGGCTTTTCTAGATGCCTGATGTATAAAAAATGAATAGTGTTGCTTCCTTGAGAAAATCATTTTATTATTTTTAATGTCAGAGCATTTTGACTTTCTAGAACAACAATAACATGCTATTCCCTAGAATTAAAATATAAACACACATGCACAGCCATATAAAAAGAAAGTACCTGAAGCAGTCTATAAAACTGTAAATTTCAGTCAAGCACTAATTTAATCAGGGAAACTTTATCTACAGCGTTTTTGCTGTCTCCATTAAGCATGTTATATGGTCTCTGAGAAGTCTGGATATCTGCATCCAAAAGGAAGTTATACGCTCCTTTTAACTCCAACAGATGTGGGCATCAAATGTTTATGGGTGTGAAAAAGTCCTTCCATTAAAGGAAACCATGTCAAGTAACAGGAGTTTCTTTTATTATGTTGTTTTATGCACAAAACCTTTCTTTTGAAATCACTGAGACCACATAAACATGAAAGAAGCAACACCAAAATTTTCACAACACATATTTCTCTGGCACTGCTGTTTTTGGCAGAATTCGTCCCAAAGTGGCTTGTGAGTTACTGGTTTCTAAGTAACCCTCCAGTTCTGACCTTCCGGGAGCCTTGAGGACAGTGATGCATTGGTCCCCAGAGACTGGCTTTGAAGCTTTCTTTTCCTCAAGTTATGTTACTCAGTTTAGCCATTTCCTTCTACAGTCCTTTAGAGAAACACAATTCAGTAGTGTTGAGAGTAACAAGGAAAGAAAACAATTCAATCATATTTTATTGTTTTAATATCTTGTATTATTATGACCAGTGCCTTCAGTGTCTGTGTTGTGTTCTCCAAGCCTTGTAGGGGTGAGGAAAGAGGGTGACAGATGGATTGGCTCTCAAGGGAGAATGCAGTAGGGCAAGTGGGAGATGAGGAGTGTAAAGTGGTTGTTTCAGTGGTTTTTTTGGGTTTCTTTTTTTGTTTCCTCACTGATTATTCACTTTCCTTTCCAAAGCAGGAGACACTGGATTGCATGATTCTGGGGAGTTACGGGCTGGGTAGGGAGTGTCCAATAGTCTTTGTCTTCTGATACGCTAATTGTTAAAATAAAAACGAAAGTAGGAAACCTGCACTGTTCAAATGGAAGGCTCTGCATATGCTCCAGTGATGTGCTTCTCAGTAGACCAAGAATCATATCTTTCCTCCACGGGGACCACACAACTTTCCTCATCACAGTGGCTCTTTGCCTCCCACTGTCTTGGCATGGTTCAGGTCCTGCATTGCCTGGGGGCCCTGTGGCTCTGAGCTTCTCATTGTGTGTAGCAGTCGCCTGCACATTCCAGCGGACCCTGCAGCAGGACCCTGGCTCAGAGCACTGAGTGTGGTTTTCCTTACTGTTGCATGTGGCTCTTATGCTTTGACTTTTAGAGGTGAGAGAGTACAGATGGCAGCAAGCTTATTCTTAGATGCTGGTAGAGATGACAGAGCCCCAGCACACGGTTTCAATCTACTTCTGACAAGCAGCTTGCATCCATCTCTGCTTCCCTTAGTTAAAGTTTTTTGGGTAAAAACCATAAATTTTACCCTTTTTTGTGAATCACTGATTTCCTGATTAAGAGAATCGTGGGGATGGAGTGACCTTCTGACAGTATTTCCTAAGCACTGCTGAAGAATTTCCCTCTTAGTGTGCCCTGAGTTTCAAGTGTTTGATCTGAATTTTTTCTAATCCTTTTCTTCAAATCCATGACTAAGAAATTTGCATTCTTTAATGATCTTTGGTTATTCTCTCCAGTCAAACTAGGCAAAACAAACATGTTACTCGTAGTAATGTCACTGCCCTGTTTTCAGGTGATGCCACCTTCTAACTTCAAGTGATCTGGCAGTGCATCTGTTGCTACTGACACATGTTCTTCTTTAATGATAGAAACCAAGCGTCTTCAAACATTTTAGAAAAATGGTTAAATACATAGATTATGTTCTGTGGGTTGTATATTTCTGGTGCAGCCTCTCAGCAGTGTGTATTGTAAAGTGGCTGTTAACACTGTGTGGAAAGAAGCATGAGTGTGTTCCAATAAAACTTTATTTGCAAAAACAGACAGTGACTGGCGCTGGCCTAAAGGTTGTAGTTTACTGGCCTTTGGTTTGGATGATGATCTTGGAGCTTTTGGCATAGATGATTTCTTTCTGCTCATAGTTACTTAAGATGATGTCGCCAAGGGTCCCAGCACAGGCTTCACCATCTTCATTTCTGTGGATCTAGTTTTACATGTTATCTTTCTCTATTTGCACTGGCCCTCGGACAATGCAAATGTGTACCTTATTTCTCACTCCATGTGACCCCCCTCAGTCAATCATTTGATGCTGTTATTATGTATTTACTTATCTATTTATATCATCTTTTATGGGAAGAAAAAATAGCCCTGGCAAGTCTAGGTGACTGGCCTGGATTGCACATCACCTGCCCAGCAGACTTGGGCTCCATCTCACATGTTCCAGCTCTAGCGCTGGGGGCTGTCCTCTTGCTGGCACTGTTGCTCAACCTGTTTCACTCAGGATCTGGCTTCCACCACTTCTGTTCCACATCCTTTTCTAGACAGATAACCAAGGCTCTATGCCAAACATCACTTTGTGGAGAGAAGAAAAACCTGCTGCTACTCCACACCATCCAGGCTAAGAAAGCTTTAACACATCCACAACTGGGCTATAATTTGTATGTCTTGCTACTTGAGCCACTGTTATGTGCACAACTGTCCCATTGGGCTGTTTTTATTATTTTTTTTCAGTAAAAAGACAGAAAGAATGATTAGATTCATCTGTACTACCACTGGTACAAGCTGCCCCATGCCAGAGTAGTGGTTCAACTTAAAATATATGGTGCTGACCCCTGGGGCCACGGGTAGTCAGGGAAGGTCTTCACTGAAGGGTTGTCAAACATACACTCCTATCTCTTAGAATAGAATCTAAAAAAAGACATGATATAAAAGTAGAAAGAAAAGTATTAGAGAACAGGAAGGAGATTAGGAGAAGGGGAAGGTTAGGGTAATGAGGGATGGATAAGATTGAAGCATAGCATATGTATATATGAATTTGCCACAAAGAAGCCCATTGTTCTGTATAATTAGTATGCACTGATTTAGAAAGAAAAGGAGAGGAGAAGAGGACAGGAGAGGAGAGGGGAGGAGAGGAAAGAAGAGGAAAGGAAGAGAGGAGAGGAGAGGGGAAGAGAGGAGAGAAAAGAAGAGAGGAGAGGAGAGAAGATATTGCAATCAGCTTTGGTTCCAAATGCTCTTGTAAAACCAAGGATATTGCAATCAGCTTTGGTTCCAAATGCTCTTGTAAAACAGCTGAGTCCTCACACTTTAGAAATCGTGGGACAAGACAGTGATATTTGTAGGAGCCCAGGGTCTGAAATGGTGTGAGAAGGCAAACACAGAAGTTAATGGCAATATTGAAAATGCATAGTCCATAAAATCTCAGAGGGCAGAATGAGAGCCCAAAGGTCACTGAGATCAAAACAGGTAAAGAATCTGGGTAGTGGAGCCAAGAGACATGAGCTAGCAAGCGTGCATCCCCCCACATGCACAAATGAAGGGAGGGAGGGGAGTCTGGTGACTTATGATTGTGCCACTAGGCATTGAGCCTGCCCTAAATTAATGTGTTCTCTGTACACACTCAAACCAAGCAATCAACACCAGTCACCCTAGGCCAACTGATGTGCGTGCTTATCTCTTTGTAGAGGTCGGACACAAAACTAAGCCTTGACTACTTTTGTTGTCTTAGAAGTTCTTTGGAAATGAGCCCCCTGCCCCACTGAGCTCTTGGCCTTTTTCACTACTGTTCCCTTCATAACATAATTATCCAATGCCGGACCCTTTTTCCCAGCAGCTCTTCCTTCCTTCCTTTCTTCCTTCTTTGCTTCCTCTCCTCCTTTCCTCTTTGCTTCCTTGCTTAAGTAGAAAAGGACTGGAGAAAAAGAGAAATCAGTAGTCAAAAGCCAAAGATACTTAAGGAGCCAAGCATAGGCTCTTCACTGTAAAGAAGAAAGGTTAAAGGGGTGAAGATAGTGCTGGTAAGCTAGGTAGTGCTAGTGATATGGGAGCTTGTAGGCTTGATTATACTATAAACACCATCCCCCATGACCCCACAGTGAATCAAGTACTCAAAGCCAAACACCCATGTATTCCTATAAAATGTTACTAAAATGCTTAGGGGAAAAATAAACAGCATCTTTGTACAAATGTATGCAAGTATTTTCAATTTCACTAACATACATGAATAATATGATATAGATATGTGTATAGATCTGTAAGTATGTGCTCATTATAAGTTTACATTGTGTTCTCATGTAAAGCTTTCAAAGTTTTCCAGTGAAATATCTGTGAGTGTAAGGAGATCACAAAGACTTCTAAACATTAGATTATACTCAGTGATGTATTTTAATTAGCATTATATACAGATTGTTACAGTTACGCCAAATGTCAGTGAAGATGTTTAAGAAGAAATGTCACGACTTTATAATTTCCTATTAGACATTAATTAGTGACTTTGTCAGAATTTAATTTTATGCATAAAATGATATTATTACCATATATTTTATATTTATAGGAAAACTAAGTCCACTTTATGTTGTGTTGTAGTGTGGTTTTTTTTTTTTTGGATGGAACTCGAGTCCTTCCTCTGCAGTAGAGTGAAGCATGAGGTGCAGCACTGTCTAAATCACGACAGCCAGTGAGGGTATCACCAGCCACACTGCCAATGAAAGTGCTGCTTCCCTTGCAACGCTGGTTCTACCCAGGCAGTTACTGTTCTTGTATGCTTGCCTGCATTAAGAGTATAAACACATTGCCGGCCGCCGCAGTGGCACACACCTGTCATCCCAGCCCTTAGGAGGCCGAGGCATGTGGAGTGCTGTGAATGCGAGGCCATCCTGGGCTACAAAGTGAGTTCAAGGCCAACCTGAACTTCATAGGGAAATGCTGTCTTAAAAAGATGAAGAAAAAAAAGAATATAAACACATACAAAACATTAAAATCAAAAAGCCTTATAATGTTGAAATGCACATCCAGTTATTGATACATTCATATATGTGCAAATGCCTAACAATTTATTTGATTTGATTGCAAATCAAACTTCATTAGTACTAAAGAACAAATTTTCAGTCCTTTAGAAAAGAAGTGGGCAGTGTTCGATGTTCTTCCCTTCTGTGAGATAACTTGCTAGGAACTCAAACAATGCTGCAATAAATATGTTACGTATATTTTGTTAGCATGAAGTCACTGTCTCGGCACTTCATTTGGACACTCTCCTAATCATCTACAGTGTGTATCCTAAATAATACTGATAATTGGAGCCTCTTATTGAGAGCTAATTTTAACACTAGGCTCTAAGCTAAGTGGTGCTCTTCTCGTTGTTACTGGTCATTTAGTGTTCACAGCCTTATGTAGATCCTTTTATCACCCCCATTTTAGTGATAAAAAGTTTAAAGACTTGCTCTGACTTATTTCAATTCCCTGAGCATACAGTAATAAACAAGCTAATACTATGTGAACCTGTTTTAAAAGGACCACTCCTCACAGTGTGTGGTCATTTGTACTCCAAATTATGCAGACAGTTATGGCATCTTACATTTTAATAGCACAATAGGTAAATAAAGCTATTAAATTATTTATCTTCATTTATTACAAATACTGTATGAGAAGGCCATCTGCCTAGTCTCATTCAGCTTGCCCATAGGAGTGACTGTCATTTTATAAAATTATGTAGAAAATTGTCCCAGATATACTTTCTGATCAGTTGATTTACATAATGTTATTTTGGTGTTATAAGAATTCTTTCATAAACTACTAAAGGTTTTCCTATGGAATTTCTTACTCTGTAGTGGATGTCCCATTCAGATACATGGATTTTTAAGCCGGTTTAAGCTGTTTAAAACAGGGCCAAGTCTCCATTCTGTGCTCGCACATAAATTACAGATAAATTTGCCCACCTACCCTACATTTCAGAAGTTTCCTTGGGAAGACACAGCAGAGTGGGGGACCAGCCACTGGAGACTGTTGAAGGGTTAATCCGAGGAGGTTAGCGGGGAGCACACCTTTTTTATTCAAGATTGAATTTTATAAGGTCCACAAGCTTTAAACTTTACCACCAATTCTTTTTGCAGTATTTTTAAAATCTTGTTTTTTTTGTTTTTTTTTTTTTGCTGTTTTTGAGTCACCTGACCTTTTTCCCTCTCATCACAAGAGACATTATTTTTTAACAAGAAGCCACAAAAGGCACAGAGAAGAATAAAAACCCACAGTGAAACACATCAACAGGTTTTCTTTTCTGAGCACCACTTTCAGTGTCCTGTATAGCTCTTTATAACATGTGAAAAGAAGGAGGAAAAGAAGCTTTTCATGATTAAGAAAGGATAAGAATCAAAGATCCTGAAATGTATAATAGGAAATGAAAATATGGTAGCAGAAGAAGAAAAGTAATTCTTTTGTTGGCCAAAATGCTATTTCCATGACCTACTCACATTGACTTCTTGGGGCTGTTATTTCTTACTCAACCTACATTTTGTTGGTACAAAACTATCAATATGATCAGCCATGAACCAATATTGGAGCAGACCGCTGCTTGGTTAACTGTCACTTCCTTAGTGAACTACCAAATGTATTGGAAACAATTAAGATGTTTTAAATGTATCCCTTTAGTTTTAGGGGGGAAAGGAAGTCTCTCATTTCTCCCTAAGGAGACCGTTAACTAGAATTGTAATTTCTTTTTCACCCTAAGCCCAACCAATTTGATTTCTTTTTCTCCTAATGCAAAAATAAGCTAAGGCCAGCAAAAAGCCATAATTGGGTCACTAATTAAATGTCAGGCATCTGCTGCCTGGTACCGCTGAGTGTTGAGGGCTGACTAGTTGAGAGAAATGAAATCATAAACTGCTGTGTGCAGCTGTGTATGGGAAAGGGATAAGGAAGAAAGCTGAAGCATTGGTAGCTGGGTAGAAATTTTAATGACTAACCCCAAGATTCATGGAGGTAACAGATTGGGAAAGACAAATAAATGGTGCCAGACATCATACCTCCAAGTGTCTGTCCTCACTATTCTGTGGGTTAAATAACAAAACTGGTGTGAGTAGGCAGGCCCCCCCATCTATGCACCTGAAATGAGGTGCACCTGCCAGGCCAAGATTGGGAGGAGCAGGCCACGAGTCAGGAGAAGAAGAAGAAAAGGGGATGCCATCTTTTGTCAGAGGAGCCTAAGAGCTGACTGCGGGATTAGGTTAATGGAAGACCTCAGCGACAGCTATTTTGGGGAAGGTGTATTCTGAGTAGAGCAGACTCAAGAAGTTGAGGAACAGGATGGAAGCACGGACAGGCAGCTCTTTCAAGCCGTTCTGATGTGAGGAAGGGCAGTGAAGGAGCACGGTGACTTCAAGGAAAAGCAGGGTGAACCTGAGATTCATGGGGTGAACCAGAGATTCACGGGGTTCACGAGGTTGACAAAGGATAGGGAGGTCTCCAATCCTGTGGTCCTGAAATCTCCTAATAACATGGCAGTATCTATGTTTTTACTGTTTTCTAATCACACAGGTAAATTATTATTAGTCTTTTCCTCACTCAAAGTCTGGCTTGATTTCTTTCAAAAACTCGGACTCCAGATTATATGATTCTAATTAGCTTTACGTAACTATAGGTTTCTTTCACCATGCAATATTTGTACATACCGGTATAGGTAATGCTGTAGCTATGAAGAGCTCCTGGATTCTAGGAAACGATGATATGGATCTGAAATGAGCTATAACCTGCTTAACGAATCGGTGCTCATCTTTGTTTAGTTCTTACCAAAGTAAAATATAGGGTTTGATGAGGACCTGAAAACCTCCTCCATCAAAATTTCCTCTCACAGGGAGGAGGCAGGAGGGTCTCCTTCAGTTGTCATTCAAGAACTCCACACATCTTGCACAACCAGGAATTTCTATCTTAGATCCATGACATTTATGGGGAAAATTATACCTCAAAACCATATTGCAGGTTAACAGTCAGTCTCACAAGAGAACATATGAAATGAAATTTCCCACATGACCTTGGATAAGGTTCTCGGTTATCATCTGGCACTTCGTGGAGGCTCCTTTGGATGTGAAGATGATAATATTAACCACTAGAAATGTTTTGAAAAGGCATTCTGCACATTAAAGTTTCTAATTATCCTTCTTCAAGCTAGCATCAGTGCTGATTATTAAACAGTTTTATAATCCTAACTGGCCTGATTTTTTTTCAATTCAGTCCTTCAAATTACCCCTTTGCAATAATGAGTCCTCCCTACAGCATTTAATTCTGCTCACACAAAGAGAAATACCACTGCTTATTCATGAATGCTACTGAACAAATATTCTATATTTATTTCATGTTCAGGCTGTAAATATCAGAAATTTATGGATGATGGTTTCTTAAGAAATAAGCACTATAGGCTCTGAAATGACTGACAGTTCTATTATAAGAGATTTTGAACACGCTTTGAGGCAGAGACTCCAGCAAAAGAACTTATGCACTTTGCCAACTGTAAAGCAGCACTGTGCTGGAATATCAGAAACTCACTTGTTCTCAACACACTATGATAGTTATGGGTGAACTCCAGAGTTCTTCCTCTTAAAGTCTAAGAAGTCTGGAATCATTGATTTGGTGATTAGCTGTAATGTTTTCCTAATTAAGGTAAAATCCACCTAATCATTTCTATCACAGTGTCCTCCAAAATCTGGTTTTAAGTGTCAAAAGTGATGAATTCTAACCAAGCTTCAAGGAAATGACCCACTTAACACATTCAAATATAACTGCCAAAAGTATTGGTTTCCTTGGATATTAAGAAATGGTTATTTCATGAAGAAATACATGTATTTTGCCAAATTTAATCTTTAAAATTCTACATATCACCTAGCTAACTCCCTTTTCTTCCTCTTCCTTTCCATTAATCATATGATGCTCGATGTAAAGTTTTAATTTGTAGAACCAACTGGTACAGCTTTGCATGTACACATTGACATATTAAAAACAAATGCACTGTTAAAAGTGTAATTTGTGTTTTAATTAGCATTCAAGGCATGGATTTGCTATCCGAGAACTAGTTCTCTTACCTCTCTTTGATTTAGGTTGCCCTGAACTGTGGACAGAGACATTCATTTGCATGAGTTCAGCTGATGTATACCAAATGTCTAGTAGGGAAGGTGTGAGAATTAAAACCCTTTTCAACATATCTTTGCCTCTTATCTTTAGAAGTGAAAGCAGAGATTTTTCACTTCAGTGGAGTTTGTCTTTAAAATACATACATTTAGTTTCATCACCTAGAGTCTATCTACAGTTTGTATTAGGATTCATCATTGCATCTCCTATCAGTGTAGACAAGCGTCCAATGACCTACCATTAAGGTACCATACAGAATATTTTCACTCCCCTAAAGTTCCCATGTGCTCAACCTCCCCACATTCTAGACACCAGAGTTTTATTTTACTCTCTCCATAGTTTGGCCTTTTCTAGAATCTCATATACTTGGAATCATACCATGTGCAGATTTTCAGAGAGGCTTCTGGTGCTTACTAATGTGCATTTAAAATTTGTCCATGTCTTCTCATCGCTTGATAGTTCAGGTCTTTTTAGCACCAAACGACATTCTGTTGACTTGATACGAAGTGTTTTTTTACCTATTCAACTAATGAGGCATATTTTTGTTCTACTATGAATAAAGTTGCTATAAACACCTATTTGCTAGTTTTTATGTGTGCCTAAGTATGTATTTTCTTTGAGTAAATACTGTGAAGCATGATCACTGAATTGACATGTTGAGGGTGCATTCACTTTAGTAAAAACCTGTCAAACTGTTTTCTAATATGCTGTATAGTGTTTGCAATTCCCGTCAGCAGTAAATGAGAGTTTCTGTTCCACACCCTCACCAAACACCAGCGTTTGGTCTTGACATTGTTCTAGATTTTGGCTGTTCCAATAGATGTATAATGAAATCTCATTGCTTTAACCTACATTTTTTGCTAGCATATGATGTAGTGCACTTTTTCATGTGATTATTTTCCATCTCTAGTTCTTATTTGATGAGGCATCTTTTATCCATGTTTTTCCATGAGATTGTTTGTTTCCTTATTGTTAATCTTTAAGAGACTTTTGAATATGGTACTAATCCTTTATCAGATGTGTCTTTTGAAAATGTATTTTTTAGTCTCTAGTATGTTTTTTAATTCTATTGGCATTGAATTTTCAGAGCAGAAAACTTTAATTTTAATGAAGTCCTACTTATCAATTATTTCATTCGTGGATCATGTCTTTGGCAATGTATAAAAAAAAATAAGTAACATGCATGCCATAGGTTCAGCACCACTTACATAGGTTACCAAATTTGTGGCCATAGGTATTCATGGTATTGTTTTATTAACCTCTTATTGTCCATAGGATCTGTAGCAATGTTATTTAATTTCTGATGTTAGCAATTTATATGTTCTTTCTTTGTTCTTAGTCTGTCAAGGGGCTCATCACTTATGTTTATTTTTTCAGAGAGCCAAATTTTCATTTCATTATTCATTTTACCTATTAATTTTTCTGTTTTAAATTTCACTGATTTTGATTCTGATTTCTAGTTTTTCTTTCTCTATCATCTTCTTACTTTATGTTTAATTTGGTTTTGTTGTTATGGTTTATTAAATATTGAATTATTCACTTTATTTTTTAGTTGATTAATTTTATTGGTATAATTTAGATATACACAATGGTCATATTCTTCATAGGAAATTTGTACCTGTGTAAGATATACCTTGATTCCTCTTTTTCCCAATCCCCTCTCTTCCCTTCAATCCCTTTCCTACTTATTTACAAAGCTTTGCTTTCATTTTATTCTTCTTTTATCATTATTTTCTTTATCATTATTTCCTTTTCCCTCTCTATTCTTTCCTTTTGAACAACTTCTTCCTATTTCACAATTTCTATCACACATTTTGGTCCTTATTTACCCTTTCAATTTCTCACATCGGGGATACAATTCTGTATTTACACGTGTCCAATTTATTTCACTTAAGAGTATGGTTTCAAGGTACATCCATTTACCTACAAATGTCTCAAATTTATCCTTTTTATGAATAAGTTGTACGCCATTGTATAAAAAACATCTTTGTTTTTAATCCATTCTTTACTTAATGGGCATTTGGGTTGTTTCCAAGATTTAGCTATTATAAACTGTAACTATAAACATGAGTGCACATAGACTGCTATTGTATGATGTTTTTAATTCTACCCAGAAAGGAAATAGCTGGATCAAATTCTAGTTTTCTGAGGAATCTCCACACTGATTTCCACAGCGGCTGCACCAGTCTTCATTCCCACCAACAGTGGAGAAGGGTTCCTTTTTCCTAACAGCCCCTCCAGCATTTGTTATTGGTTAATTTCTTGATGTAATCATTCTTTCTGGAGTGAGATGGAATCTCAGTGTTGTATTAAAATTTGCCTTTCTTGAATGACCAGTGATGTTGAACGTTTTTTAATATATTTATTTGCAGTTTGTACTTCTGAGAAGTTTGTGTTCATCTGAGATGCCCATTTTCCCCATGGGTCTTTAAATTTGAAGGGTCTCATTTTTTTTTCAATTCTTTGTATGTTCTCAATATCAGTCCTTTGTCTGACAGACAACTGGCTAAAATTTCATTCTACTCTGTGGGTTGTCTTTTCACTCTATTCATGATTCCTTTTGCTGTGCAAAAGCTTTCTAATTGAATGAGATCCCATTTGCTGATTTCTTTGTAGTATTTTCCGTGCAATCTGAGTTTTGCTCATAAAATCTTTGTCTACACCTATGTCTTCAAGAGTTCTACATACTACCTCTTCCAGCAGATTTAGTGTTTATGTTTTACTACTTAAATTTTTGATTCATTTTGATTTTAGTTTAGTGCATGGTGAAAGACATGGGTTTAGTTTTAGTTTTTAGCATGTGGAAAACTAATCTTCCCAGCATCATTTATTAAAGAGGCTGTCTTTCTTCAGGTGAGTGTGTTTGGCACTTTTGTCAAAGATATGGTGACTGAGTGTGTCTGGAGTTATTTTTGAATCTTCTGATCTGTTAATTGACCCTTAGGCCTGTTTTTTTGGGGGGAGTTGTTTGTTTGTTTGTTACCATTTCTCTGGCATTTTTCGTTTTTTGTCACAGTAGCTTTGCAGTACAATTTCAAGTCAGAGATTGTGATGGCCCCTGTCTTACCTTTATGGGCTAGAATTATTTTTGCTATTTTAGGTCTTTTCTGGTCTCAGATGAATTTTAGGAATGTTTTATCTAGTTCTGTGAGGTATGCTAATGATCCTTTGATTAGGATTGCATTAAATCTTTGTAACAATTTAGAGAATATGGCCATTTTCACTATGTTGGTTCTTTCTTCCCATTAGCAAGGGAAATATTCCCATTTCCTGATATCATTCTCAATCTCCTTTTTCAGAGTACTGTAATTTTCAATGTATAGATCTTTTACTTCCTTTGTTAGAATGATTCTTAAGTGTTTCAGTTTTTTGTGGTGCTATTGTGAAAGGTATTTTTTCCATATTTTCTGAGTTTGTAGTTTGTGTACAGGAATGTTGTTAATTTGAGTGTTAACTTTGTTTTCAGTTATGTTACTGAATTAGGTTATTAAACACACAAGTCTTTTGGTGGAGTTTTGGGGCTCTTCCATGTAGAATATCCCACCAACTACTAAGGTAGAATTTAACTTCTCCCTTTTCTATCCTCATTTATTTTATTTCATTTTTTGTCTGATTTCTCTGGTTAATGTTTCCAGAGATATACTGAATAGGAGTGGTGACCATTTAGTATGATGCTGTTTGTTGGTTGTCATAGTTGTTTTTTATCAGACTGAGATAAAGAAAATTTATTCCAATTTTTTGTAGAATTTGTATCAAGAATGGATGTTGGACTTTGTCAAATGTTTTTTGTTCATCTATCAAGATGGTTATGTGATTTTCATCTTTGTCTTTGTTGTTATGCTGTATTACATTTATTGATTTGCATAGATCGAACCATTCCTGCATCATTGGGATGACTCCTAATCTTCTTGATGAGTTGCTGCATTCTGTTTGCCAGTATCTTGCAAAGGATTTTTACATCAATATTCATTAGGGAAATCAGCTTGTCATTCTCTTTTTTGGCTTGGGTCCTTCTGCTCTTTAGGTATTAGGGTAATACTCACTTCCAGGAATAATTTTGGGAGCATTGCTTCCCTTTAAATTTCATTAAAGAGTTTCAGTAATGGTGGCATTAGATCATCTCTAAATTTCTTGTAGAATTCAGCAATCAGGTCCAGAAATCAGGAACTAGACATTTCTTTGTTAATAAATTTTTAATTACATTTTCAACTTTCTTGACTAATATTGAGTTATTTAGAATTTTATATTCTCTCAATTCAGTTTTCAAATTCATGTGTATCTAGGAATCTATTCATTTCTTCTGTGTTTTCCAAATTATTAAGGTACATATTCTTGAAGTAGATGTTAATGATCTGGATTTCTGCAGGATCTGTTGTGTTTTCACCTTTTTCACTACTAATTGCATGAATTTGAGTCTTTATCCCCTCTTTTTGATAGGACTAGCTAAGGGTTTATCAACTTGAATTAATCCCTAAGAACCAACTCTGTGATTCATTCATTCCTTATATTGTTTTCTTAGTCTCCATTTCATTAATTTCTGCTCTTATCCTTTTAATTTCCTCTATCTCATTGTGCTCTGAATGTATCCTGAGTGGAACAGTGGTCTGGGATTTCATTTTGCCTCTGCATTTTCTCATTTCCTTTTTTCTGTTTTATTTTGTTTTCTGTGTTGACACTTGCTGATTTCTTATAAGAGACAGCTTTATCACTAGTATCAAGGCTTCCCTAGGAAATGTCTATTCCTCAGAGATGTCTTCTAGGTGTAGTTGATTCTTGATCTTTTCGTCTATCCCAAGAACCTACATTCCTAATTTATTAAGGATGAGAAGTTGCAGTCTATTTGGCTCAGCACCTAGTCCTTTGGTACTGGACTATGGTGATGGTTATGAGCCCAGACAACCAGAGTGTTGTCACATGAGGGAGGAAAACTGCTTACATGTATGACATCCTGGCTAAAGTAGTACAATTAGCAGTAACAATAGTGTCAAGCACAGCCTAGCAACTGGCAAACTGTAGTAACTATTAATTTGTTACGTTTAACCATAGGAAGATGGTCTATAGTAATGTAACAAATCTAACACATACCAGGAAATTCTATGCAATGAGTTTCCTCTTAACAGGGTGATTTTATCCTGTACATTTGTGTGGGGAGAAATTAACAATGATACAGGACAAAATGGAGAGAAGTGAAGAGAACTATAACAGAAACAAGTGTACAGTGCAAAGGTTGATCTCCCAGGTTTGGCAAACTTGAGAAAAGGACAGGAGAGGAAGAACGAAAGTAAAAGAAAAAAATATTGAATTGAACCAGAAAGACAAGAGGCAGTGTTCACTCATGTGAAAATATCATAAAATCAAGAGAGATAGTTGAGGGAAGAGAGAAAGAAAGGAGATGAATAGAACAAAATAAAAATAAAGATAAGGTCCCTAAATAGTCAACAAACAAAACAAATAAACCCCAACCAGACTAAGAAAGGAAAACTAATCAAACAAAGAAAGAAAAACAAAAATAATAAAAATCCTCTAGTGTCCACAATTCTGTGGCAAGGTCCAAGTCTGATCCCAGAAATGTGCCTTTTAACCTTGCCAAGCATGCAAAAGGATGTGTGAAAGGTATGGGTCTGATCTTGGTCTCTGGATGTAGGGGCTGGGGCTGGTCTTCACTTGATAGTGTTCTGGCTGTTCACTTCTCCTACCATGATTGTCTCCATGTCTGTCTCCCATTTGATGCCTCTCTCTCAGGCAAAGAAAGCCTGGTGTAGTTTACTGACCTGTGTACAGTTGGCCTTCTGGACCTTGCACAGCTTCCTCTGTTCCACACCACTGAATCCCCTTACATACTACTTTTAGGGTTGGGGAAGTGCCCTTGTCCCACTGTAGGCCAAGGCTGCTTGCTTGCTTGCTCTGCTAAGCTGAGGCCACTCTGCTGCTCACAGACCAGAGGAGTGTTTTCAGCCCTTTATACGTTGGGCTAAGGTTGGCTTTTAGAGGCCACCAGAGTGGAGTCAGGCTGAAGCTGCTATTTCCCAGCAGAATTTCCCCTAGTGTGCTTACCAACTGCCCTTCCCTTACCCCACTACAGGACTTTGGCAGTGAAGTGACCTGGGACTGTTCTGCTGCTGGGGTTTACCCCAAATCCTTTGGGGAAAAAATGCCCACTTCTGTTCAATGTGTCTGTGTGCCAAAACACATACCAGTTCATGTCACTCACCAACCGCAGACTCTGTTTGGCCCCAGGGAAATAGCCTCTTTCTATGCTGGGCTGGTCCACTGAGCTGCTGCGCTAGGCTAGATGACTGACTGTAGACAGTTTTTCTTTCCTTAAATTTTATTGCTATAAATTTCCCTCTAAATATTGCCTTTGTTGCATCTAATGAATCTTGATAATTTTGTTCTCATTTTCATTAGTTCAAAATAATTTTGAATTTCTCTTGCAATGTCTTCTTTGACCCAGATGTTACTTGAAATGTGTCATGGAATTTTCATATATTTTAGAATTGTTCCATTTATCTTCCTGTCAATTTCTAATTTAATTCCACATGGTCTGAGAAAATTCATTTATTATTCAAAATGTAGTCTGTTTTAGGGAATTTTTTCATGTGAACATGAGAAGAATGTATATTCTGCCACTATTCTATTGTCTGTTTTATTTGGGAAATTTTATGTCTGTGTTTGCTTGGCCCTGCCTTGCCCTTGGCAGCAAAATAACTATGGCAAATTGTCCTAGACCTAGTTTATTGCATTTGTTGAAAATTCTGGGAAGTGAACAGAAGCACTGACCAAATGGACACTTCAGATCTGCGTGATGGCACACATTTGTAATGTCAGCTACACAAGAGGCTGAAGGACAAGGATCGCCAGTTTGAAGCCAGGTTGAATAACTAAGTCAGATCTTGTCACAAAATAAAAATGATAAAAATAAAAGAGTTGAGAGTGTGTCAAAGCTGGTGGTAGGAGCAATGGGAGAAAGGGCTTTAAGATATTCAGGAAGGAAAAATGTCAAAAACTCAAAAATTCATACTTAACCTTACTAACAAGTATCATGATGACAATAGCTACAGCTACTGGCACCCGTATAGTGGTCACTATTTGTCAGCATAATTTACAACTTCTTATGTGAAACAACTCATTGAATCCTCACAAAAATCCTGTAGAGTTGAAATTTTGATTCTTTCCCATTTAGAGGTGAGAGAACAATATCAGTGAGAAATAAATGACTTGTCAGGATCACCAGTTAGTAAGAGCAGTAGAGTTAATTCTCAAATTTATTGGTGCCCTGTGTGTAGTTTTGACTGATATTCTGTAGTGTCTCCATGCAAGCCAGGTGTAGTCTGCCCGTAGCCTAATCCATTCCACATACACACCAGTGCATGGATGGTTATGATAAAGAGGGTCTAAGTTAAGGGGAAAATGTTTGTTTTTGTTTATTTAGATTTTTGTCTTGATTACTCATTTGAATTCAAGTTCTATCTCCTTGACACATTGAATGCAGATGAAGATTGTTTTTTTTTAAAAGACACATACATATGCAAGATATTAATTCCTTTTGGATGATTAATGGGACACAGCTTTCAAGGAGTGCTGCATAGTCAGGGTGAGATGGATAAGAACCCAGAATATCCTAGGAAGTTGCCTTGAAGGAGAGATGTTTAGACAATGCTATAGGAACATGGAGAAAGATTAATTCATTTTGATTGGGCTGAGGACAGGAGATCAGGAATACTAGGTAAATTTTTCAGAGTGAGTTTTTAAGAATGAAGTTTGACATGTGACAAAGTAAGTTATGAGGTGTCTGCCCTGTGTGAAGGCACCCAAGCCTGCAATATATTAGCACACTGGGTAAGGGTGCAGGACTCATTTAAAGAACTATTCAAGGGGAAAAAAGCATGATAGAAGGACCAGACCAATGTAAATACAGCCAATAGGAGCTGTAGAGGGCTTGAAATCATAATCCCTCCACCATATCCAAAAGAGCCACCATGACTAATGAAAGTGGACAAAGCACATGGCAGAGAGGTATGCAAAGGGACTGAGAAGATAGAACATTGAAATGGAACATCTGGCTGTCCAGTGTCAATTCACATGCATTTTTCTATTGTCCTGAAAATAGGAATGATAAAGCCAATGTCAAATAGGTTTAAGGTGGTAAAAATTATTTTTCTGGGAAAGAGTAGGGAATTAACAAAGAAATGTCCTCTGTATAAGGTGTTTTTTCTGATCCATATATAGTCAAAGTATTTTATTTCCTAGAAGTAGAGTGAATAAACAGACTGACTCCAGAAGATGAAAATCATCTTAACAGGATATGTTATGCCCATTTCTTCTTCCACTTATATAATTCCTGGGATATGTCTGTACACATTTTTCTTTACTTAGCTTACTGTACAGACATTCATCTGTAAGTGTTTTCTTTAATATATCTAACCTCTTATCTGTAGTTCAAATATATAGATTTAATTCTAATTTTTCGTAATGCTTTCAATTATGATAGCAAAATGTCTCAACTCTGGAAAAATATACCAATAACTATCTTGAATTGTAGCAACAATAAAAGTAAGAGTTTTAACTAAGCAATTTGAATTTTTTAATTGAAATATTTGTGCATAAAAGCCCATGATGTCATCACTAATGGCTAATTTATTTGTTTGTCTGACTCACAATAAAGATGGGGGAATCGTTTTAATAAAGATGAATTGCTTTTCATAAGAACCAAAATCCCTTTAATTTAGTTTAATATAAGCCTTCAAACTGACTGTTTCTGTAGAAGAAGTCCAGTAGTTGGTTCTTCCAGAAGTTCCATGCCAGATTTCAACTCTTTTTATGAGAAATCAGAAGGGCATTGTTAACATGCTCAATTTCATTTGGAACAGTTTTAACTTTTGGGAGTCAGCTCAATAAATAGAACTGACTGCTTTTAACCTAGAACAATGACATATTGCATTGGAATATGCCACTGGCTACACTGTTAGTTTTTGTTTTTGTACTGGCAGGAGTTGGTGGAGAATTTTAGTGTGAATTTCTCTTTTCTGTTTGGACTATGCTTTTGCTTAATCACCTAACAGAGTTACAGGAAGAATCTGGCTATCAAGGTCCACTTGCTACTGTTTTGCTTAAAATGAGGCAGTCATTCCTCACTCCCAGCATCACAGCTAGAGACTGAATCAGTGTAGATTATGTATCTCCCAGTGATACCTCAAAGAGTACCCTAAATCCCCATAACATGTGTTTATTGAACACTATGGGCAGAGGATCAATCAGGGTAGACTAAGTAACATCCCATGATCCCCAAAGGAGTAATCAGACTCCTCCTTATTTATTTAATAATATCTTTACTAAACAATTATTATAGTTTTTTGAATTATGATAAACCCTTGAAGGGGTGTGTGTGTGTGTGTGTGTGTGTGTGTAAGAGATGTAGTACCAAGCTAGAGAGAAAGGATCTTGGGACTTGGAGTATGCAAGGTTAATGGCCATTTGTTAGCTGAAATTTGTCTTATTTGAGTTTCTTTTCCATTACATGAGAATCACACTACCTACAGATATTGTAATGACTAAAGAAAATGACACATGAGATCGGTGCATTGCAGATGCTCTAGAATTTACTGGTCTCTCCTTCTTTGTACGTTATGAGTTGACCATCACTGGAGTGACCTACGTCCATACTCAGACAAGAATGCAAAAGAACCTTGAGTTAGTGGTCACATCATGTGTAATAAACATGGACTATTTGGAAGAGAACTCTTGTGGGAAATGAGTGCCAAGGGCATTGCTGTTTATTGGAGATAAGATGATGAGTTGAGGCTCTGAAAATGTGCCACAATTTGAGTTTGGCCTGAAGAGGTGCAATCTAGTTTTGTGTGGAAGAAATGAAAGGAAAGTTCTTGTTGGACAAAGGAAGTGAGCAGCATCTTGGAGGTTGGACTGTACATGTCACTTTACAACAAGAACTGACTAAGCTTTAGTGAAAATGCAATATTTATTCATAAGAGTCACAAAAGATTTTTTGAGTTAAAGCTAGCATTCTTTAAGAGTTCTAGTCCAATTTTAAAATGAAGGATCAGTAAAAATGAGTTATCAGAATTTCAATAATTCAGGCTTCAGTGAATTAGGCAGGCTGGGAATATAGCTCAATAGTAAAGCACTTTCCTAGTATATTCAACACTTTGGGTTCAATTCCCAGCACTAAAAGGAATTAGGCTGCTGGCAGGAGCAATGGGAGAAAGGGATTTAAGATATTCAGGAAGGAAGAATTAATTGATTTTGGTTACTGATGGTACATGGCAGTACATGTGAAAGAAAGAAGCAAGTAAGATGGATCTAAATATTCGAGACTTGCTAATTAGGAAAATGAGAGAAGATTAAAATAATGTTAGAAGATAATGTGTTTGCTTTTAGATATGTTCAATATAAAGTGATTGCAAGGGATCCGAGTGGAAATCTCTAGTCAATGGTTGGCAAGTGGGGAAAGAAATTGAAGAAAGATGTTGGGAAATCAAGACATGAGTCATACATCCTCATGGAGTTATTAAACATCTTAAAAACAGATGAATTTTTCTCAGGCAGTGTTTCTCAACTGTGTCTGGTGTTGCTAAACACTCATTTGGCAATAAATTCTTACTGAGACACTGGTACCTGTGCAGCATAAAAAGCACCCTTATGTGTCCCAGGATATGGTGGTCAACACCAGTCATAGAGCAGGCAGTGCGAGAGAGTTGACATGTGTCACAATGTTCAGTTCCAGTTGTTAGCTGTAACATTATGTCTTTCAAGAAAGGCTGTTGGCATGGAAGTGAAAAACAGCAGCATTGCTATTAAAATAGTTGATTAAATATTGAGAATTATTGTAAATAATTTACTTGTGATAATCATTGCCCTTCATCATTTTAAATGAGAACCTTTGCCTTTAGGAGAGGTTAGAAGAAAGCAAAAGATCCCCAAATGAATCTCAGGAATAGACACAAATAACAGGTGGGAGAAGTAGTTGGTAGATTACATCTGTGGATAGATGAATGGGTGGATGGGTGATGGAAGGTAAGCAAAGGGCATAGAAGATAGTAGATAGATAGATAGATGAATAGATAGATATCAGATTAGATAATTTGCACATAATGGGGGCAGTACCACTGAAGCTAAAGGAAGAAAAACAAAATAAAGAGAACATATTCAATAAAGTATAGTGGTATAAATAGGTCTGGAGAATAGGGTTTGAAGAAGTAAACACTCACTGATAAAAATTTTAAACAGCAGTTTAACAAAATATAAAAGAGTGAAATTAACACTGGTGAAATTATACAATAAACATCCATAGGAAAAAGAAAGAATAACATGACTCAAAAGCCTTCCATATGTTTGCATGTAAACAGGTAGGTTGATTATGGGAAAGAGAAGTGAAAATGTTTAGAGGCTGAGATGTAGTGCATTTTGGCAGGTGCATAGGATCCAAGAAGTTGAGGCATGTGCAAAAGTATCACCTATCACGTGTATCATGGGCAGTGGATCTCGAGGTTAAGCAGAGGACATCAGGTCTTAGAACACAATTTTGAAATGAATACTTTGGTTGGAAGCAGATATATCAAATGGTTTTACAAGACAGGCCTGAGCTTGGGAAGGCTGATAAAGCAGCCGAAGTTTCACATAATGGTGTTTTTTGTTTTTACAATCACTTCAGTAGCTGGGTGAAGGGTAAATTACATATAGGTAAAATGTTTGGCAGAAATGCTGGTTAGAAGATTAATGCATATATAGGCCAGAAATGGTAAAGGTTTGCATTAGGGTAGTAGCTGTGTGGACAAAGAGAAACTAGTTGATAATGTATTTGGGACTGATGGGGCTCTGTGACACACTGAAGAAAGGAGGTCTGCACCAACAAATATGTGTTGGGTCCTCAGTATACCAGACAGTCACATTAGAGAAGGAGATCTGTCTCTATTGGTTGGAAGTAAAATGATGAATTAGGAGTTGATGATCTTAATCCTTTCAAAACAAGCATTAATAATGGTATGGATGTAATTGCCAAAATCTTCTGTTTTAAAATATTTATAAAATTATTAATGTAACTAAAGGCAAATTTTAAGACAAAAGCACTAATTTGGACATGCTCTGTCACAAATTTAAATATTAATGAGCATCTCACACGAGAAAGATGGGCTTACATCTGTTCTTAGGAGTCCTCACGCTTGACTCCATCTCTAGAGAGAGCA
The DNA here is from genome assembly GCA_004027455.1 of Hydrochoerus hydrochaeris. Taxonomy (NCBI): domain Eukaryota; kingdom Metazoa; phylum Chordata; class Mammalia; order Rodentia; family Hydrochaeridae; genus Hydrochoerus; species Hydrochoerus hydrochaeris. The sequence goes on from PVLA01004774.1 coordinate 148,509, forward strand.
TCTTTAGCAAAAAGACAGCCAGTGGCCAGGGATTTAGCTCAGCGGCATAAGTGCCTGCCTGGCAAACGCAAGGTTATGAGTTTGATCATAGAAGAAATGCACAAAGATACAAAAAATGTCTCACAGAAACCAAGGAACAGGAAGGTTCAAAGGAAAAGACTGGAAGTAAGTAAACAGGAACAGTAAATTAGCCATTGAAGTTAATATTGATAAGATCATCTTTATTCCAGCAGTGTAGAGGAAGCTAGGCTACAAAGAGATGCAAAACAAGTAAAAGTGAACATTAAACATTTCACCATACCCTCTTTTGTATTAAAAATAAAACAAAAAACAAAGCCTGAAAAGTCTGTTCAGCAACAATTACAAACTGAAAAACAGGATGAAAGAAGGTACACAATGAAGATGATGTCACAGTAGATAGTGGCACCAGTGAAAGCCAAAAACTGTTTGGAGAAAGTTGAATAATCTCTTGGAAATACTAAATCATCCCTGTATTCTGACTGCTGCCTTCAAGGACCAATGTTATTTTGGCATATTAATGGCATTATATTTCAAGAGCTGAGATACTGCCACATAGTAAACATTCAGTGTCTCTATCAGTGAAGCTTTGCAAACTGCTATAAACAACTTCATAATTTTAGCACCTTATCATAACAAAGTATGCTTCCCCTTCAGGTCACAGTGAAATGCAGAGTGGCATGGGGTTTTGGCTCCAGGGAATCTTTCAAGGTTATTCACAGCCAGCACTGCGCCATCCCTCTGCATCATCTTTAAACAGAGTAGTGGACACTCAGTGGCCAGCAGAAAGAAAGCTAGTGTGCAAGAGTATGGAGGAGAGTTATTGCAAGACTTGGAAAAAGCCATATGAAATTTTTGTGTGTTTCATTGGCCAGAAGACAGTCACATGGTTCCTCCTAACCAGAGAGGGCAGGAAATGAAGTACCACCACAACCCCTGGAGGAAAAGAAAAACGTCTTAATAAAAACAAAAGCAATCTTTGTGACAGCCTTTGTGATTGTTTTTATTGCTCTCAACAGTGGTCTTTGCCCAATTATTTCCCTGAAGAATGGAGATGAGATAAAGATGTTTCAGTGGACACTAGGTGTGGAGAAGCAAGGCTCAAGAACAAGTCAGAGGCAAGGCTGGGCAGCTGAGGCAGAGCCCCTGTCAGCCTGAGAACTGCTCAAGCCCCAGGGAAGAGAGGGAGGAACATATTTCTTACACAGTCAGCTGTTACCCATATAACTTCCTTTGGTGTGTCTTAGACCTCCCAAGCTCCACATACCCAAATCTGATCTCAACCTCACCCGCATTTAATCTGCTGTTGCTGGAGCCAACTGATGACAATGCCTTTTTCCCAGGTGCTTCAGTCACAAGTCCTACATCATGCAGGATGCCTCTCTTACACCCCAAAAAGCAACCCAGAAGGCTGCTGACTTCACTTTGAAAATGTTCACAACCTGATCACTGTATGCCTTCCACCAGGATCATCCCTGCCTGCCTTCATATCACCTGTCATCATCTCTTACCTTTGAGTTCTCTGTTTCTGTCTCTGTCTCTCTCTCTCTCTCTCTCTCTCTGCCTCTCTCTCAGTACTAGGAATCAAACTTAGGACCTTGTGCCTGCCAGGCAGATGCTGTGCCACTGAGCTATATCCCCGGCCCCCTTTGCTCTTTCCTCACCATCTCAGATCATCTTGACTCTGCTACAAATCTCTCTCTTCTCATATTCCATCATCTCTGACTGACAGTGTGCCTCAGAGCCCAGGTCCTCGCTGACTCTCATCATTGATGTCCTCTACATTTCTGTTCTGGGATTCTGCTCTAGATGTTTACACAGGAACAAAACTCCCTGGTCTCAGATACCTGTGTGTGGCTTGCTCTTACCTCTTTCATACCTGCCGTCAGTTGTTACATTTTAAATAGTGTTTGAAGCCCACCCCACCCCCAGAACCCCACATGCTGTGTCTCTCTAACCTTGTTAGCCTGCCCCATTTGATTAGTGTCCACAGCATTTCTCACCTTCACATATGATATATGGTTTACCCATTTATTATGTTCATTGTTTCATCTGCCTCCTACGTCTTAACTAAAATGAACTCCGTGAGGTCTGGAATCCTTGGTGCTTAGTACAGGTTTTCAAATACTGGTTAAATTAATGAATGAATTTAATAAGTAATAAATGAATTGATTAATTTCACCTCAAGCCCTCATACCACCTCCATTGCCTTACAAGTAGCAATTTTCTTCCATGCTTCACAGATAGATTGTAAAAACAGTGGCCCCACAATACAGACAGCAACTGAACTTCAATTTGACACTTTGGTAAGGAAGAAATTACTTTTCTCATAAATTACTGATTTATTCTCTTTTCTTTGTCAGGACAAATATCCTCTGTGTTACAAATTGTGTCTGAAAACGTACAGGCCAGCAAATGGCTAGGATAGGGGCACATGCATCACTTACAGCTACAGCCATTTTCTCTCTCTGACTCATCTGAAAAAGCCTAATTGAGTATTTATTCTTATGCTGCAAGATCCAAAAAACTTAACTGCCATTAAGCTGTCTACATAAGCAAAACGAAATGGAGAATTAAGGCAATTATCAGGATGATGTGAACCATAGAAAACATGTTTGCCTCAATCTGGTTGTTTCTGGAGAACTTATTTTTGACCTAAATTATGTGAGTAATCCCTTTTGCAGACTCCATTTCATTTTGCACAGATAGACAGTAATTTAGTACAGAGGGGACAGCCCCTAACATGGGGACTCAGCATGAGAAGAAACTCATCATCCACTGTGTAGATGGTCATGTCTTTTATTTTCTCTCAACTTTGTTGGCAATAAGAGATAGGGGGAAAAAAAAGTAAGGACTTTGTAAAGAACCTTTGAAAATTAACAACTGCTTTACTGAAGATGTTCTTTGGTACCTGCCTACCTTTTGATCTTAACTAAAACAACTCCTCAGTTTGAATTTCTTTCATTTCTTCTTTGGACCATGACTGTAGATCCATCTCTCAAATGCCAGAGGGTAAATAAAACAGGATTTAAACCATCACACATTTACTCCAGCTTGAGTGCAACTGGCAGAAGTGCAGGCTATTTCTAGTTTACATGAAAGTCATTCCTTAGGGTGTGTCAAGGGCAAGTGTGATAATAAGGAATTTGTAGGGAGTCGCATAGCTTGTGTGACTTACTAATTGTGCTTTCAAGTTAACGGTTTTGTTTAATGTCTTCACTCTCTTTCCTTGCAGGTATTTCCCAGTAAGACTATTTATTAACCTTTAATTTTGATATTCAAACTGACTTCCCCTCTCCCCCCTGCCCAACCACCACCAGCTTCAATCACAGAGTAGATGACAAGGGAAGGGGGACCTGAAAGAGACCATTGCAATGCAGCAGTCACTAAGTGATCAGTCCTCTGTGGCTAACAGACTCGTGTCTTCTGATGCATGTGGATGTATTTGTCCTGAGATAGCTCTGTAAGAATGACAGAATCCCCACAAAGGTCAAGGCTGACATTGTGTTTGCACATGCACCTCACATAGTCACTCATCTCAAATGCTACACTTTGTCTGCCTTTGCTTGTAGCTTCATTAGAAGAAGTAAAAATCAAGCTGGGAGATTATATAATTTGCAGGAAATGATACAAGTAGACTTGTAAGTTACATCTCTTTTGATACAGCTGAGGGAAAAGATTATTGAAAGGTGAGAATATTCCCCATTTCTGTTGTCAGCAGAGATCAAGACCTCAATTTTTCATTTTGGTTTTTAAGGTCCCTCCTGATTTTAGCCTAACCGATCTTCTAGTCTTCCCTCACCTTTCTCCATTAGGAAATATCTGCCCAAATTGACTAATCTAATTTCTGATCCCTGAAAAGTCCTTCTTCTCTCCAGGCCTCTGCACATATTCCTTCCCTTGTCTGGAAAGTCTAAGCAGATCTAATCACACTTCCCCACTGGGTCTCCATTTTAGGCCTGGGCAATTGCCTCGTCTCTGAACTGATAAGTAACGCTGTCTTCCTTGCTTCCTTCCTTTGTTCTTCTGTCTCCTTTTCTCTGTGTTTTCACTTCTCTTAATTATGAATTTTCAACTTATACAGAGAAATGAGCAGCCACTTGTAGATTAGTAAGCAGTTCTGAAATGAACTCCTGTGTAACCATCCCAAGAGAAGTTACTAGCTTCTAAGAAGTCTATGTGTGCTACCTAATAATGGACCCTTCCTCTCTGTCAGAACTGATACTTCTCTTTATAGTTTCTGTGAATGTATGACTATCCTAAAACATTCTAATACATCATGTATTTTGGATCTTTCTCCCTCAATATTATTTATCATATTTAACTATGATTTGGGTGGTAGCTATAGCTCATCAATTTCTATTCTTGTATAATTTTCTGTTGTATAGATTATCCATTGTATTGTTTAGAAATTTAGGTTTCTTTAATTTTTGGCAGTTATAGATATTTCTGCCTGCTGTGAATATTCTTTGGGATCCAGGACTGAACCCAGGACCTTGGGCTTGCTAACCAAGAGCTCAGCTAGCACTTCTGGTCTCCAGGACAGCTTCTTCCCTTTTCTAGATTATTGAGTGTGCTTGGCATCAGTACTTGTTGAATTTTATTAAATACTTCTGCATTTCATAATGCAGTATTTCTTCAACTAGTCTGTTAGTGTATTTGCACAGATCTGGGTTTCTATGTATTAGAAGGGTCAATGAAGGGTTTAGCAAGCTGAAGTGAAAATAAATACAAGCTTTTGAAAAATACTACAGCAGCATAAACTAATCCAGAGAAAATACTCTTTCCCCTGCTGTTTCAGGTTCCCTTCAGAACAGCACTGTTGATTGTCAGATGGGCCAGTACAATATGAGGAACCACTGGATTGATGATAGAGCCCCAAATAAATCAAGTCATGTTCTTTTGCAAATTAGTGAAAGGGAAATGAGGAGCATTAGTGCAAGTACTGAATTAGAGTGAGAAAAGGCATCTTCAAGATTCCTCTCCCACCTATATAAAGAGGTCTCTGAGAAAAGCCCCAGTCAAAATCCCCCAGTAGTGAGACCTCTGAACATGGGTGGTGGGGTTAGAAAGGCTGGACATGCATGTCCAGGCAGGCCTGACCCCTGACCTTATTTTTCATCAGATTTGCATTGTACCAGCCAGGTGTGGGGAGGGCTGCTTTCCCTCCTGAGGTCTGCCAGGCAGTGTAAGGTCAGGCCTGGAAGATTACTTACATTTTCTGGCCAGGAGCCAGACTCCTGGTTAAGTTGATTGGTATTTGATGTTAAGCTGGACTGAAGTTTCTAGGTGAACCCATCATGAACTTGGAAGAGCAGACTCTTTGAAACATTATGTTATGTTTATTTTTATGTTTTAGTAATATTTTGTTTAGGTTTATTGTATATTTGGTGCCATGTATGCAACCAATTTAATTTTATATATTAACTTTATATTCCACAACTTTCCTATAATTGCTTGTTACAGGAGGGTTTAACAATTTTTTAAAATTTTTCTACATGGACAATTATATCACAGAAATCAAAGATAGTTTTATCTTTTCCTTCCTAGTGTGCTTACCTTTTATTTACTTTTCTTGTCATATTCCATGAGCTAAAACTTCTACTACAATGTTTAAAAAGGTGGTAAAAAGGAGACATCCTTGCCTTGTTCCTCATATTAATAAAAAAATCTCTGAATCTATAATATAATTTTGATATTTCTTTTTTCTAGTTTAAATTTGCTATCACTTTTTATAGCGTTTTTCCCCCCCTACAGGTGTTTGTTTGTTTGTTTGTTTTAACAGAAGTAGTGGGGATTGAACTCAGGGACTTTGCACTGAATTACATACTCAACCATTTTTAATTTTACTTCTTTTTTAAAAAAAATTCTACTTTTAGCCAAGATATCTCTAAGTTACTAAGTTATCCAACTGGACTGGATCTTGGCAATCCTCCTGTTTTAGGCTTGTAGAGTGCTTGAATTATAGGTGTGCACTGCCATGCTTTCTACAGATATTTTTGTCATTTATGCAGCATAGAATAAGCATAACTCTTTTAAAATCTGTGACTAAAGGTTTCAATGTATATGTTCTGTAAGAGTTCTTTCTCCTGTCTGCATGACTAGCTCTGATTGTGTTATTTTCTTTATGCATGTGAGTAAAACTGTTGGCAATTCTACTCCTGTGTCTTGCTATTGGCTTGCATTTGAACGAACTCTAGCATTGTTCACACTGTGTTGGGAGGTTTAGTCTGCATAAGTTTTTCCACCATTCCTCAAAATTAGCAGCCAGTAGGAATTTTCTCCCCTGGTGTTCTAGAAGATACTTCCTGGTTGTGGGGCTGGGGGCTGCAAGAGGAGGATCATGTTTCAGCCTTTATTCCAGCACTTGCCAGACACATGAATTTGGGTTAACTAGGGAACACACTCAAACCTTGGTTTCCTCAACTGCAATAAGAAGAATATGAGGCATGAAACACCTTCCTAACACATAACAGCTCTTACTACTACTATTTCATATCTCTGTGGCATCTTTATGTACTGTTGATTTACCTGTTAATTAACTTTTGAATTAATGTCTTATCTATTTAAACATCTTTCTTTCCTGAGAGCAATGCTGCATCTTAAACTATTTTATTATAATACCCTGTATTGCCTACCATAGAATAAGTACTTATAACTTTGTTCACTTTTCGGGCTATCCAGACAGTTGTTGGTCCTTAATGCTGAATATGAACCTTTATCATGAAGGACTATGTGAAGGATTTTCAATCACTCACAATAGCCATTTTTTATTTTCTTCATAGCATTTGTCACTATTTGAAATACATTGTTCCATTATGTGTCTACTTGTTTATTTTATACCAAACAGAATATATGTTTCTATCCTTGCAGTTTAGGAGAGTGTTTGTCACAAAGTAGGTGTTCACAGAATATTTATAGGATTAGGGAAACAAGTCAATTTTTATAGAAATCAAAATTCAGAGCTTTTCATGACATTGACTTTTTATTGATGCCTGTCATCCTTAAAACTCTACTCATTTCTCAGCCCCTATACTTCTGGAAGACATTTACTCTAAATTTGACTAATTATTTTATTTCTTGAGTATAAAAACTTTCTTTGAAGGCAAAATTTGGCACAGATATTGGAGATCATTAACCATTACTTTTGGCAAAAATGTTCTCTGATTAAATGATGGGCGATAATATCTAGTGGTTTTTATTAAATTTAAACAATAACTTAATTAAGATACTGATATTTTCCAATTGTTAAAGTAAGGCTTATATTACTTTGTCATAACATATGGCATATTCATATTTGAAAAGGGAAGGAAAATAATACTATGTAACTGAAAAGCAAATGTTGAACTTTTCAAAGTTATAAATCATTTGTTTATTGGTGGTTAATATGTTTACTACTTTCAGGGCTTTGAAAATTTGTTTAAAGTAAAATCATGTTTTTTGCAGGAAGATACAAGAGATGCTTCCCTTTTATCCTTTTCTTAGAACCTCCTAGTGTTGTTCTGGTTAATTAGTCATTTGGGAAACAATTATATCCCTTGAGCATGGCTAAGATATAACCAAGGACCTCAGTGTTGGAGGTTTCTCAAAAAGAACAAAATACTTCCACAATAGTGGGAATAACTTGGCCCAGACATTCTCTCCTGACATCCGGCTGCTTTGGGATGAGAGCAAGGATGTGTACCACAGGGAGAAAGTGCAGAGCACCTTCATAGGTAACAGCTTATCTTTGTGTTGCCTGGGCATGTGTGAGTTTCATGACTTGATTTGCCTTATATGCCAGAGGGGCAATGAAAAGAAAGGTATAAAGAACACGTCTTCCATTTGCATTCCTCCCGCACTCGAGAAGGGGAAATCACATCAAGATTCCATGAGTTCCCATAGTCCTGGAATTTAGGATGTCATCTTTAAGGGTTGGGTTATAATTAATTAGTTTAAGCTTTGTCACCCAGTTGATTACAAGTGACAGTGAATATAAACAGAGACACTATTTAATATTTGTTGTAGCACTTTAAAGTTTGAAAAAGTCTTTGTGAAACACCTGATCCTCAGAGCACCTCTTCCATTGTTCCATAAGGCTCCAACTCCCACTTTCTGCGGCCCTAAGAGCCCTTAGCTGTTTCCTCTGCTTCCCAAGCAGACATGGACTAGGTGTCAAAGTTTAGGGAATTCAAAATTTATTCTTCCTTATAACTTTGAGAATATTTCATTTTTGTTACTAAGTGTTTCCCTCTACTAGACTGCTTTCTAAATAGTGACGTTTTTGTTGCTTTGGATCTGGAATGTCCCCAAGGGGTCCTGTGGGGAAGGCTTGGTTCTCAATGAAGTGGTGTTCAGAGACCAGGTTTTCCAGAGGTGACTGGATCGCAAGGGCTCTAAGAGTACTCCGTTCATGGATTGATTTATTGACAGCATTGTCGGTGGTGGGACCTACTGAAAGGAGTGTGTCATGGGGTCGTGCCCTTGGATGGTTACTGTGTTTTGTCCCCAGCCCCCAGCTCATGAATTCTTTCCCTCTCTCTATCCACTTCCTCTCACCCTTCCTCCCTCCTTCCTGGCCACCATGAGATGAGAAACTTTTCTTTCCATACCTTCTCTGCCATACTGCTCTGCCTCACCACAGGCCTGAAAGAAATGGAGCCAGCTACTCATGGGCTGAAATCTCAAATCATGAGCCAAAACATATCTCTCCTCTTCCAAGTTCATTTTTTTCTGATATTTTGTCAACATGATGGAAAGCTGACCCATACAGAATCCAAATCCATTTAGGTTTGTGTATTTTAGTTTTCCCTTAAGGAATCTTTCAACCTCTCGAACTGCATCACTTTCAACATTTTTAGAGTGTTTGGAAATGGCTGAGGAGAAAAGTTAAGTCTACTGTGTTATTCTCATAAGCAATGGAAGAAAAACAAAAATCTTGCCACTTTCAATGCAAATAGATTTCCCTTTAAGTGATTTCTCTTGCAGTAATGGTGGGAAAAAGATCACACCAAAACACACAGAGAGAAATACACACACACACACACACAACACAGAGGCATGCCACACACAGAGAGGCATGCATACACACAAGTATATGCATGTATTCATAGAAATTTCTATGTCAGTCAAAATGGTCAAGTGACCTCTCCTGCCCTATCCTATTACTATCCTCTCCATCAAAGGTCCTGACTTCAAAAGGAGGTAGTGCACCCATTTTTGCAAGATGAGCTTTTTCATTGCCTGATTCCTTCTGAGATGAAAAGCCTTGATTTCATAGCTGGACTAGATCCAAATATCATTTATTGTAGTAAATATGTAGCTATATCTCAAGGTGGAATATTCCATTTTGCAAAGCTTGCTTGGATTTTTTAAAAATGTCCTTTCCTGGGAATCTCTACCTGTACCTCCTATACCTCAAAGCTCTTTTACTCTCACAGTTATTCCTCTTGAAATACAGGATACATGCTTCTGTCTTAAGACAATGTTAGATGTAGAAGAATGAGCTACCAGAAAAAAATCTTCATGTAGAGTGAATGATGCTTAATTGAATAGAAAAGGAGTGAATGTATTTGAGTGCATGAGTGTGTGTGCATGTGTGTGTTTATGTGTGTGTGCATGCGCTTGTGTAGGGAAGACAAATTAATACTTTATGCAAAGCAAGTAAAATTGACCATGTTGTGGATCTTCAACCATTTCCTCTGGGATGGCAATGATTTACAAAGAATATGTAACAAGCAAACTCTCATGTTTATAGCAATATGAATTTAAAATGCATATAGTAAAATAGAATTATAATAGCAAGTTGACAAATCTACTGTCATATTTTATTGTGTGTTTACCAAAATCTGATAGATCAAAAAGACAATAAGAGATAAAATAAATAACTCATATACTTAGTAACATATAGAACAAAAGCTATATATAAAATCATTATATCTATTAGTGTGTTATAAGCTTAATATATAATAAATATTTAAATAGAGAAAAAACTGCTTATGAAATAATTCACAAATTCTTTTCTCTATGTGACTCCCAACTAAAGTTAGTTTTGTTTAATATGTTGCCCAAAATCATGGTCTCTTCAGAAAAAATAAATCAGTAAGATTAGTTAATTAGCATTTCCCAAACAACTAAATCTGATTTATTTAATTTGAGCAGAAAGTGTATTCAGTCTATTTTTTAAGCATCATCTACATAGAACCTAGCTCCACAGTCAGATAAATGCATGGGTATCAATTTTGCATCGGCTGAAGGGCTGGTTGTCTAATGCTGCTCTGAGATCACGTGGAGGCTCCTTCTAACAAGACCGCTGGGCTCACTTCCAGGTTCCCTGTGTAGGTCTGAGAGGGGCTGGGGTAATTTGTAATCCTTCCAGGTCATCAGGGGAGGATGGAGCTGCTTTGGGGACCAGTCTTTGGGAATGCCACGGAAGCACAGGAGCAGATGGCTGCTGAGTCAACCAGACCTCACAGTACATCTCAGATGTGGACTGGTGCAACAGCAGTCCTGAGTTTGTAGCACAAAGCAGTGCTTTAAGCTAGACTAATGACTCTGAAAGTGAGAAATTTAAACATGTGATTCAGTATTGAATAAAAGAATGGTCAGAAGGCGAACTTAGAGAAATGCCTGTTGGGTAGGAACAAAATATACAAAGACTTTACATAGTTTATGCTAAACTTTCCCCACTTCCCGAAGCTTACATCCCTTTGCTCTAAACCAGTGGTAGTGAACCTATGGCAGGTGTGCCACAGTGAGCTGTTTTTATCATCGAAAACTCTACAAGGTTCACCATTGTTACCTATTCTAGGCTGTTTCTGTTCTTTTCCCATGTCTGTCTCATGCATGAATAACACAAAACAGTATTGCACAGTGGCTTGACATTATTAATTGTTTCTATTCAACTGGAAGATGCTTGAGTGAAGAGACACTTTATTTTTATCTTCAATTATCAGGTACTCAACAATATACCTGAAAATATACACACTCAATAAATTCTCCTTAAATCAAAGCCTTTATGACCAAATACCTCACCTTGACTATCAATCAGGTGTTTTCCCAGTGCTGGATAGTGTGCCTCCAATTTAATATTTATGAAATTAAACCGAAAGTTTTAGTAGGAGACAAACTCTAACGTGTCCTGGCATTAGAATGGAAAGAAAATATAAATCCTCAAAACAAGGTTATATAAATCACCTTGTTCCCAGTTGATCCACGGTGAACAAGAAGATAAACTGCCTGCCCTTGGCCAGAAAGAGAATGCAAGGTAGTTGCCATGCAAGAAGCCATCGTGGTCAGGCCTCTCCTGCCCACTTGCCATATGCCTTCTCCATAGTATTCCTCTCCTGGGACAGTGCATTTGTATTGTTCTTTCCTGGGATCTTTGGCATCAGTTATCCCAATCCCCATTGGGTAAAACGGAGTGCAAGTTATCAGCCCTTACACAAACGCTAGGTATGAAGAGGCTCTTGGTTGGCCAGTGAAAACAGTAAAGAGATACCATCTGCATTTCCTACTACATAGCTCAATTAGTTGATTGATTTTTAACACTTTAAAAAACATTTTCTAGGCAAAGCAAATTAGGAGAGTGTTTTATAATGTATTCAGTTTAATTAAAACTGCACTAAACAGAGTATTTTCCTTCTTAGTTTCCAGGGGGGAAAAAAGCTCAAGGAGGTCACATATCGTATTGATCTTTAACCCGCTAAGCAGAGGTAAAATAACATTGTTAAAGGTTGCAGCATCCAGAGCTACACAAGTACAACCTTTTGAAAGGTTTGCGGTAATTAGAGTGGAGAAGATAGGGAAGCAGAGAAGGCATGAGGATGCTGGTCTGTCAAGGCATGGGGAGGGTAGGGAAAGCTGGTAGAATAGTCTGAATTTGAATAACATACAACACCTGCTCCGTGCTGCACACAAAAATGCTTTTATCCTCTGAAGAGGAGAGAAGAGTGTTCAAGTATTCCAAATGAATTCAGAGGCTTAAGGACAAGAGAGGTTTAATGCGTACACAGACCTTTACTATTGTGGTGAATGCATAAACAACCTCCAGTGGCACCCAGACTTCTCCAGTGCGGGGATAATTTTACAGGCCCATGTGGCTCCTCCTTTTTGCAATCTCAAATTGTTGCTACCAGACTTTCTCCTTATTCCTGCTGCCTGTCACATTACCAAACGCAAGAGGGCTTCCAACATGTAGTCATATGATCAAGCCCTCACATTATTGAGACATTTGCATAGGTAATTATGATTTAGCTAAAAAGCACTTTGTTTGTACTGCTCTTGTCTCAGTTTCTTGAAAGCCAATTACAGAGAAATTGATTGGATTGGTTTGATTTTTGAAGTCATTTAAAACTTCAGAACACATCTCTTGGCATAATATTTTTTTAAAGTAAAACCAAAACAGAACAGAATGAAAAGAGCAGCCTGTGGAAATCTATATATTTCATGTCTGGGATTTCTATAGAATGCAACTGAGTGGTTAAAAGAAGTACTGTAGTAGAAGCAATAGTCGTTATCTTTCAGAAGAAGGAGAAATTGAAATAAATCAGCTAAATTCACTGTTTCTGCTCCATCTCATTTAGCAAGCTCACTCATACTTAATAAGACAAATTTTCTTCAGATTCTGTTGAATATCTATTCCTACATAGATGATGCATGTAGGAGACTGGCAATAATACTGTCCAATATCACAGAACATTCCCTTACCTGTCAGCATATTTTGATATTTCATTACTTAGATTCTGTTCTCTTGGGTGAACCACACTAACAATGAGTTCTATCTAGGAAATACTTCTGTGAGTGTCTTAGTTCAGGCTGCCATAATAAAATCCCATAGATCAGGTGACCTAAATTACAGATCTAGTTTTCATTTGGGAAGCTAGGAAGTCCATAATCAAGATGTCAGCAGATTCTATTCCTGGCGAGATCCTACATTGTCACTTTCTTTATTCTAAGTCTTCAACAAGAGGAAAGAGAAAGAGAGTGTTCATGTCTTCCCTTCTTGGAAGAACAAAAATCACATCACAGCAACTTTGCCATGTTCAAAACCTCACCTAAACCTAATTGCCTTTGAAAAGTCCCAAATTTTAATATGGTCCCATTAGTGTTAGAGCTTTGATGCATCCATTTAAGGGACACAATCATTCGATAGTAATTGGGGTCCTCCCTTACCTTAGTCTTTCCCAACTCAGATCCACAAAGTACCTCAAAATATTATCATTCACCTTTTATTTCAATCAATGTCATAAATTAAATGAAAAAGCTCTATTGTCTAGAGTGCTGGTAAACCTATGGCAGTCGTGCCGCAGCAGCTGTTTCTATCATGTTGAAAGCCCTAAAAGATTCACCATCACCACCTTAGAATGAACAGTTGCTTTAAAATTGTTGTGAGCAAATTGCTGAGCATTCATTTCATAAGCTTAATAATATTCTGTGAAAATTATCAGCAGCTCATCTTTAAGTATGTCCTGTGAGGAGTACCTCAGAAAGACATTTCAGAATAGCCTATTTATGTGATTTTATTGTTAAAAGGATCTCATAATTGCCCTATCTTCTCAAAGACAAAGTTGCTAAAAAAAAGATTGCCTCTGTGGGAACCCACTAATTCCTTAAAGGGTGCTTTCACTAAAAATATAATGAATCCATGCTAAGAAAAAAAGACAATATAATACTTGCAATTTTAAATATTACTAATGGGACTGGAAGTAAAAATAATTGCTATTTAATTACAGTAATGTGTACTTTGATGCACAAATGCCTGATAGAAGATAATGATGTCGGACACATAAAATGTTCTGTAGCTGCTGGGAACATTTGACAATAATTTACATGTTTAATTGAGTTACTGCAAAAGATTCATTGTGCAATTACATGTTCACTTAGGTGCTCAAATAGATTCTGGGAATTCCTATGTTTCCCTTGTACCTATTGCCTGAGTTGCTGCTGAGAAAGATTTGTACATTTAGGAATGTGTGAGACTCTACATATGCTTGCACTTTACCATGGTTTTAAGATGCCTTCTGCCCTTAGATTTGATGGCTTGGTCTTGCTCTGAGCACTACTGCTATGCAGACTATTTATGGAACAATATTGCCCTCTGGCAGTGAGGCAGCCAGTGGTTTTAATAACTGTTTTATGTCATTTTGACAGCTTTTAAACTAGTCACACCCAGCAGTTTAGGCCAGAAGGGAAACATCGACAAATACCCACAGGAGTTTTATATTACAAAACGTGTATGTGAGTTTATTTTAGGAAAACTCTACAATTCTTGCTTTAAAAGAAAACTGCCTTCCCCATGAGGCTGACTGAATTTTTGTCATGGTAAAGCTTCAGAAAAGTGCAAATAATAATGACAATATTGTGCTCAGAGTATAAGCAGGAATAGAACTATTCTCCCTTTGAGAGATTCATGAGCTGGAGGACCACAGAAATCAACCCTTGTAGATGATCACAAAACATCTTCTTGTAATGCATGTTCAGACACTTGTGGGATCAAAAAAGGACCTCAGGGTCAGATCTGATCCTTTGGATTGAATCATCTTGAGGAGTGTAGACCTTTGTTAAAATGACCCAGAGCTGCTCAGTGAAGCTAGAGAACTAGAGATGTGGCAGCAGCTGCCAGTTCCTGGAGGGGTTTCTCAGCTGCTTCTCACAAAGAGGGTGCTGCAGAAGGGCCAGGTGGGCTTTACCAGCTGGGCTGGATTTACTGGGAGGGGACCTCTGTTGTATTTAGAAGTACGGCTTTGGCCGACAGCTGAGAAAGGTGTAGCACCGGCCTTTCCAGCCCGGTGTTGCTGTGGAAATCATTTCTGCAACTGCAGAAGGCAGCTCTGGCTCTCACTTAAGGCTTTGGGATGGGGAAAATGGGCCTTACACAGAGACGCACAGCATCCCTTCCACGCCTCCCTGGTTGGAACAGATCATCCATCACTGTGCAATGTACAGGAAGAGGGCCCCCAAGGGCTCCTAGAGGGAAAAGAAAGGGAGAGCAGCAATTTATGCTTTTACTCCAGAGGTGTGTACAGCAACACCTAGCGAAATGCCAGAAGTTCCCTGCATGCTGTTTTTTTAGGCCATATTTTCTGTATGACCTTATGTGAATGGACATACACGTCATGGTTTACAATGCACTGATTTTGCAATGCAAATTCAGTAATACACAAATTAAAGAAGTGAAAATCAGTTATGGCAAAAGTCCACGACTGTCTCTTTAAAGAAGATAAAATGAAGATGCTAAGTTCAGAAAACTAAAATTAAATGAAACCTAGGAAAAAACTTGAGACTCTTTCTGTATGTAGTGAAATAATCAAACTTATCCACAAGATTAGTTAGATTTATGATGCATAATTACATTAAAAATTGTGAAGTATTTCTGACTTGTCCTTTTAAAAAAAGAAGTTAATTTTTAAAAATCATTCAAGTATATCCTCAGTGGGAAAAGGAAGGATTTTTCTCAACAGATAATTAAGACAATTATTTTAATTGCAGAAGAAATAAAAATAGATACAATCATCTTATTAATTGAGAGGAAAAAGGGTTATTAAGGCCTACTTTAGCTAACTCAAGAATACATGTCACAGAGAGTTGCACATCTTCCAGGTAAAGCACCAGGAGAATGTCAGGCACATCATTGAATGATAAACAGAGAAGTCAAAATAGGACTGCAGTGTGGTGACTGGTGTTTCAAGGCAGATGCCAACTAGAAAAAGCTAGCAAGATGCTCCCCAGAACATGTGTCAGTCCCTGCCAACCATTTAACCACTGATCCTTCTAAACAGCCTGTTTTCCAAAGGTCTTCAAAAGAAATGAATGATGCAGAAGTGAAGCAACTTCTTTTCTCTTATAATAACTGCAGGAAGGCATTAGTTTTCACCCTTACATTTATTCCAATATTTTTCAAATTTCTTTCTTTACAAGCTACTTTTCACTCCCCACATATTCTGCTTAGAAGAGCTATGTGGACCAGGAATGATGCAGAATGATACATGAAGTCTATACTTTTTATTTTGTTTGATATGACTTCTTTGGGGGGGAAGAAATGGCATAATTCATACATGAAGGCATACTTTGGGGGGAAAGTTGCATATACTGACTGATAAAACAAAAATTCTGGAGACTTCCAAAGATGGCCAATCAGTGAGCAATAAAATACAAAGCCTCCTGGGAGAAACAACTCACGTGCCAGAATAAAACATCCTGGAGAGATCCAGACACAGGGAGATGGATTCTCTTGACACAGGAAGAAATTAAAACATAAAAGAGCTCATCAAACACATCAGGACTACAACTGGAACAGCTGAAAATTACAGGACACAGCATTTTCACTGAGACCCACCAAGTTTGCACCAGCCTGAATTTGTGCCACCTTGAATCTGCGCCAGTAGGCAGAGCCACCCAAACTTGTTCCCACCACTACTCACGGGAGCCACAGCAGTGCTGAAGTTGGGGGTTGGTGAGCCCAATGGAGAGCAGAGCTGGAAAAGGGACCTTCATTAATCCATGGTCAGTGCTGGGAATGAGACCCCTCCCACACATGAAGGGCATGACCAAATGGGTGACATGTTGGAATCAGGAAGGAGGAGCCTGAACTGGAAGCAACAGTGACTTCAGTTGGTTGCTCCCTCCCCAGAGCAGATTCGTGGGATTCACTTGGAACTGGGTCGTGCCCCTGGCCAGGACCCAATGAGCCATCCCAAATCAATTCCCTGCACCTAGCACACTCTAACCTCGTGAAGGCCCCTGAAGTTTGGCTGGCCCAGTGGGGAGGGGCAGACATATGCAGCCCCTGCTTACATCTTAGTGACAAGAGCAGGGAGGAGAGGGCAGAGGTCCCTCGCCAGCATGCTTCGGAGGAACCATGCAACAAGGAAGAGGGCTAGAACCTGCACCGTACACCTGTGTGGAGGAAGCCGGGACCATGACAGGGCAGAGAGGCAAGAGGAGGCCCCCAGCCAAGAACCCTAAGAGCACTGATCTAGGAGAGGGAAAAGCAAGGGAGACTGAGGGCAGCAAACACACAATATCAGACATAAGAAATATCTTTGGGACCTTATAGACGAGCTCAAAACTGAAATATTAAATCAGGTAAAGCAAGATATGAGTAGAGTAATAAAAGAAATGCAAAGTATATCTCAGGAAAATACAGATGGAAGAAGGGAGGAACACAAAAAAAGGAGAGAAACATTTGATAAAGAAT